>RXIC02000237.1:0-150338 GCA_003952965.2 Morella rubra | reverse complement strand
TCTTCTTCTTCTCCTCTTTCTTTCTTTCTTTCTTCTCCTCTTGCCGAATGCTCTCAGCTCACACTCCTCACTTTCTCAACTCAAATGGCCGGCTGTTGGTGTTAGAAATGCATGGCAAGGGTTGGCTTTTATAGCCAACCTTGCCATCATTTGGTCAAGGTGTGGCTGCCACAAGCAAGCCCCTTGATTAGGTGGCTTGGGCGGCACAAGGGCTGGAGGAGCCAAATGGCACACTCCCCCTTCCCTAGGTGATGATTAAGGATACTTACACAAGCTAAAATCACTTCAAAATCAAATCAAAGATGTGATTGCAAGCAAGCATGGCCGGTTGGTCCATTTTTGAATCTTACTATTCATGCATCACAAGCCAAGAACATGGGACAAGGGAAAAGGACAAAGAAAACAAGACAAAACAAATATTTCCTTGTGTGTGCCGTGTGACCTAGGGAGGAGAGAGAGAGTGGGACCCACATGACATCAAAGTAGACTTAGGTTAGCAAAATGATTAGCTAAGTTGTAAAGTTAATCAATGCATATGTTAGAGAAAAAAATAGGTAATTAGTCAAGTAATTAAACCGAGATTAGTGATAGAATAATCAAGATTGACACTAGGTAAAAATTTAGATGTAAACAAGAGAATGAAAAGGGAAAGAGATTAAGCATACCGAAATCCATTAGGGCAATTAGAACCGAAATAAATCATGTGTCAAGAAATCAAATCTAATACTTAGAAAATGTTAAATATGAGCTAATGAAGTATACTTAGGAAAAATATCACTGTCATTAAATCAAGCATGAGAATACTAAGATATTAACGAAAGAGAATGGAAAGAATTTTGTTAAACGCATAGAAACCGATATAATAGAGAACAAATTATTCAAATTATTCAAAAAATCTAAAAATTATAGAGAAAAAACTCAAGTCAAATAAGAAATTTAAGCACATGAAAGTAAAATCAAATAATGCAGGGAGTTAAGATTAAAGAAAGAAAGCACATACACAATTTAAATTAAAAAGGTTAAATTAAAATACTAAAGTCACGAATTTGGAAACCAAAGAAATTAAATAGAGGAAAGAAATCCTATAAGCAATTAATCGAATGATAAATATTAAAACAATGAACAAATTAAGAAAATAAAGTAAATACTAAGGAAAAGAACACAATTACTAAAGATATTAAAGAAAAACTCTTGCTGCAAAAGTCATAAAAGGAGTTTAAAGATTAGGGGTATCACATATCGCCACAGGTTGCTCCTCATAGGTTAAGTTCTTTGCTAGTTGTAAAGCATATAATCTATCACATGGGAAGGATCTAGAACATATTTTCTCAACATAGAAATATGAAAGTATCATGTACTCCTTCCAATTCTGGCAGTAAGGCTAACTGATAAGTTGTTACTCCTACTTACATAGTATCTCAAAAGGTCCAACATATCTAGGACTCAATTTTCCTTTCTTCCCAAATCTCTTAACTCCTTTCATAGGAATCACCTTCAAGAATACTTTATCCCCTTCTTCAAATTCTAACGGTCGTCTACGATTATCACATAACTCTTTTGTCTACTCTGAGCCACTTTCAACCTGTCCTTGATTAGTTCTACCTTTTCACATGTCCTTTGATTAGGTCAGATCCAATCATTTTCCTTTCTCTACTTCATCCAAAATGACGGCGTTCTACATTTTTGTCCATAAAGAGCTTCGTATGGTGCCATCTGAATACTAGTCTGATATGTATTGTTATAAGCAAATTCCACCAGTGGTAAATATTGAATCCAAGATCCCTTGAATTCTAAAATACAAGCTCTCAACATATCCTCTAAAATCTGAATGACTCTTTCTGATTGACCATCAGTTTGAGGATAAAATGCAGTACTAAACTTCAACTTGAACCTAATGCTTTTTGGAATCCATTCCAAATTCTCGAGGTAAATCGCGTATCTCGATCAGATACTATAGAACTAGGTATACCATGAAGTCGTACAATTTCCTTAATGTATAACTCAGCCAACTTCTTAGAAGTATAACTAACCTTAATAGGAATGAAATGAGCTGATTTTGTCAAACGATCTATGAAAACCCAAATAGCATCTTGTCCTAGTCAATGCTCTTGGTAACCCAACTACAAAATCCATAGCAATCTCATCCCATTTCCACACTGGGATCTGTAAGGGTTGTAACAATCCTGCAAGTTTCTGATGTTCAACTTTCATTTGCTGGCAAATCAAACATTTACTAACAAACTCTGCTATCTCCTTTTTCATCCCAGGCCACCAAAACTTAGCTTTCAAATCTTGGTACATCCTTGTGGAACCTGGATGTATGGAATACTTTGACCTATGAGCTTCCTGAAGTATTAGTTCCTTAATCTCCTTATTGTCTGGAACCACTATCCTGTCTCTAAAGTATGCCAATCCATCATTCCTAATCATTACCTCTGATTTTGAATCCACAAGTTCTTTCACTATTGGGATCTTGAGTCTGTCCATCCTTAATCTAATCCTGTAATGAAGATTGAATTGTCAATGCATTCAATTGTTTCACTTCCTCATCCAAAAGTAATTCAATCTCATTCCTTTCCATATCCTTTCCAATTCAAGAGACAACTTCTGACTCCTTTCTTTTCCTTCTTAAACTTCCTACTCAAGGCATCTGCCACAACATTTACCTTTCCAGGTGATAATTGATGGTACATCATAGTCCTTGATTAACTCCAACCATCTTCTTGTCTCATATTCAACTCCTTCTGAGTAAAGAAATATTTCAAACTCTTATGATCTGTATAGATTTCACACTTAACTCATTAATGTCTCCTTTAATGTCTCCAAAGTTTTAGTGCACCTGGGGGGATTTTGGTGAGTCTTCTGTTATGATGAATGCAATAACTAGTCCTGATCAATACCCCTCTCCCCCATATGTCCTTGAGGCATCAATATAAATAACATATACTTCTGATTCCTTAAATAAAGCTAAAATAGGTGCAGTAATCAGTCTACTTTTAACTCCTGAAAACTTTGCTCACATTCCTCTGTCCATATAAATTTAGCATTCTTCTTTGTTAATGCTGTCAGAGGTGATGCCAATTTCAAGAATCCTTCTACAAATCTACGATAATATCCAGCAAATCCAAGAAAACTTCTAATATCATGAACTGTAGTAGGTCTTGGCCAAGTATAAACTGCCTCTACTTTTCCTGGATCAACTGATATACCTTCACTCGAAATAATATGTCCTAGAAATGCTACTTCCTTTAACCAAAAATCACATTTCGAGAACTTAGCATATAACTGTTCATCCCTCAATCTTTGCAAAACCAACCTCAAATGATTCTCATGCTCTTCCTTACTCCTAGAGTATATCAATATATCATCAATGAATACAACCACAAAATGATCCAAAAAATCTCTAAATACCCTTTGCATCAAATCCATAAATGCAGCAGAAGCATTTGTTATCCAAAAGGCATTACCAGGAATTCGTAATGGCCATACCTGGTATGAAAAGCTGTCTTTGGTATATCCTCCTTCTTGATTCTCAATTGATGATATCCTGACCTTAGATCAATCTTAGAAAATATTTCAGCACCATTCAATTGATCAAACAAATCATCAATCCTAGGTAAAGGATACTTATTCTAATAGTAACCTTATTCAGCTCTCGATAGTCTATGCACATTCTCATAGTGCCATCCTTCTTTTTCACAAATAACACTGGAGCTCCCCAAGGTGAAACACTAGGTCTAATATATCCTTTCTGCAATAAATCTTGCAGTTGTTCCTTTAATTCCTTTAGTTCAGCTGAGGCCATCCTATATGGAGCTTTGACAAAGGTGCAGTATCTGGTACCAATGAAATTTCAAATTCAATTTCTCTTACGGTGGTAATCCAGGTAGTTCTTCTGGAAAGACATCTTGATACTCACAGATAACTGGTATGGTTTCTAACTTCTGCTCTTCCTCTTGAACTCCAGCAACTGAAACTAGAAAAGCCTGAGCTCCATTACTACACTTTTCCAAGCTTTCAATGCAGATATTAATCATACCTGAGGAAATTCCTTGCTTGGTTTGGGAATCATTTTCTTGGCATTCCTGAACTGAATTCTCTTTGGTCCAGGTACAAGTAAACTTACTTCCTTCGCATGACAATCTAATGTCACATAATAACCAGATAACCAATCCATGCCAAGAATCACATCAAAGTTACCCATATCTAGGATTGTCAAATCTATAGGCAATCTCCATCTTTCTATTTCCATTGGAAACTTCTTGATCTTCTTAGTACACATACTATTTATCCCCAACGAGTTACCACATCAAGTCTAACAAATAAAGGTTCTACCAACAATCCAAGTCTATTTACACAATTCTGTGAAATAAAAGAATGCGTAGCACCAGTATCAAACAACACGGTTACTAATCCACAAGAAAGGGAAAAAGTACCTGTCACCATATTCTCATCCTGCTCTGCTTCCTCCACATTCAGAGCAAACACTCTTGCTGGTCCAATTCCCCTCTGTTGATTTCCTGGATTATTACCAGGATTTCCTCTCTGATTGTTACTGGGGTTAGTAACTTGATTCCCACGCCATTCTGAGGGAATCCATGCCTCACTATACAATTTCTAGCAAAATGACCTATCTTCCCACAAGTAAAAAAAACTATCCTATAGCACTAGGGCTATTTCTTCTATCTCCTTGTTTGTTGCCTCTATTTCCAAAATTACCTCCTCCTCTCTTTCCCGATGACTATCCTTGGAAAGAGTGTTTCTTATTCTGCTCATTAACAATAGCACTCTCCTGTAAGGTACGTTCTACAATCGAGGCTCTATCAACTAACTGCTGAAAATTCTAAACTTATGGCAACAGACTCTTTCCTTAATACGGATTGTAATCTCTCAAACTTACGGATTTCCTACCCTCATCAGGAATCATATATAAAGCAAATCTAGACAATTCTATAAACTTAGCAGCATACTTAGCTACTGACCTTGCTCCCTAACTTAAGGTAGTAAATTCTTGGGCTTTGGCTTCTCTGATCATCTCAGGAAAATATCGATCTAGAAATTCCTTCTTAAATTGCTCCCAAGTCCACTCAATCTCCAAGAGTTCCTTCTTGGCTTGCCACTTACTTTTGGCTTCTCCTTTCAGTTGATACGTGGCATATCGTATCATTTGATCATCAGTGCACTCTAACACTTGCATTAATTCCTCAATATTCATAAGCCAATTTTCAGCCACTAAGGGTTCCGTACCTCCTTCATAACTAGGGGGATGGTGCTTGGCAAATTTATCAAAGAACTCCCTTCATGCACGTTCTCCCCTCCTCTATCTCTATTCCTTCTAGCTGCCATTATCTCCTAAAACACAAGGGTAGGTTATAAACTCCAAAATCACCACAAGATAAGGACAATATCATATTATTCCTATGATCATACTAAGCTTACTAAAGAGATAGTGCTTTTCCTAACACTCTCGTTTTCTTAGGTTCTGCTAACTATCCTTGCTTTCCTAAAAACCAAGCTCTGATACCATCTGTAATAGCCCAGACCGTGAAGACCTCAAGCGTTGTCTTATAGTAATGGACACAACTATAAAGCTGAGGTTACGACCTATGGGAAGATCGACAAAGCAACAAGATACTAAGCAAAACACAAAAGGACCTTTTATTAATACCGAGGTATTACAAAAGAGGACCCACTTTCTATAATGTACATACTAAAAAAGGAAAACTGCAGCGAAAAACTAAGAAAACATTAAAACCGAAGATTTCTAATCTTCATCATCAGTGTTATCCAAGTCCGAGATGTTGACGTAATTATCAGAGTGCGAGTGATCCACCTATGTCCTCGTCCCTCTATCAGGACATCTAGGTCACGTGTGACATAGACTTGAAAGGTTAGCTCCAAAGTGATAAAGCCATGCTGAATGACTTTGGTGAACTCACCTAAACATATTTCAAACATCTGCTAAAAGAATTTAACAAACAACGGTGAGTCCAAATGACTCAGTAAAGCCAACGATTAATGGAACAGAATAGCAGATAAAATAAAAGATATTGAAGAAACCCATTCAACAATAAAATCTCAACAGAATAAGAAAGTAAATAAAAGACTCAGTTTTCGCAAAAATAATCTTTTATTTTTTCCATTTTCAATCACCACTACTTTCACTCCCAGAGTGAATCACTTGGCCAGAGTGACGGGTTACAAGTAACCTTCCGTATCTTTGCAGCAGTACTCCCAGAGCACAATACGGCCTCAAACTCCCAGAGTGAGTTATCCTAACAAAGGACCTTTCCGCGTACGATGGAGAGGCCAAAATGTCACAACAAGTGAACACATCCTCTTGTGCACAGTACTGTCACATCTTCACAGTATGCGTTGAGTATGCATGTCTCATGTCAACGCCCATACATATTATTCATGATATGCAACACCTTAACCACATTTGAAACATCACAATATTCCTTTCCAACGTACAAGTTAAGTATGCATGTCTCATATCAATGCCCATACATCTCATTTATGATATGCAAGACCTTGACTCGTTTCTATCATCACAACATTACAAAACAGTTCTCAAAGGAAAATGTTGTGAAGGCAAAAACAACACTTTGATTTCTCGGTTAAAAACCGACTTAATCACCACATAGAAAATACTAATTTTGAAATGAAAAGTATTGAAATCAGAAGGAAAGAAATATGTTCAAGCTTTGAAAAACAACTTTTGGAAGAAATTTTGAAAAGAAATGGATCAAAGTTGAAAAACAACTTGAAAATGAATCAAACTTTGAAAATGATACTTTTTCAAAAGGACGACCTTGTTCTTCGTCAAGAACATGAAGAACACAAATAACATCAAGAACAATAGGAAGAATATAAAAATGCTAATCAACATCAAGAGATGCTAGAAAAATAAAGAGAAGAGTTCACAATAATGGCAAGGCTATGGCCAAAATTCTCCAAGGTAGCCATGGCGAGTCATCGTCGAAACTCCTACGGTTCGACACTTCGTGCTTTCTAGGTTTAGCCTTTTTGGTCGTGCTTTTTGCATCAATTCGTCGTGCTTCTAGCTTTGATTTGTCGTGCTATCTAGCCCTCATAGGTGTCACTCTCTAGGGCAGCCAAAATTTTCTTTCTTAATGGCTAAGTTTTGCTAATCGTTTCACTAATCTTTCTATAATCGCAAATCAACCTAATTGCTCCGAGAAATCAACCCACTTGCCTCCGAAAAATAAAAAGTCTCCAAATTTGAACCATAAACTCGTGGATGAACTCCCAATATATTAAAAGAATAAAAATCATGTGGTTCATTTTTGAGACAAAAACGTCCTGCTTGCTTAAAAAATTAAATTGATCCAATACAAGCTCCTCAACATTCTGAACAACAACGTAGTTGCACGCGAACTCCAAATCTCACTTAATCATGTCCTAATCAAGGTTTTGAGATAAAAACGACCTACTAGCTTAAAAATTTAAATTGATCCAATGCGTTCTCCTCAAATTCTTGAACAATAACTCAGCCGGAGGTGAACTCCAATTCTCACTATATCATGTCCTAATCAAGATTTCGAACTTATCATCTCAAGTACTAAATACTCTCTCTTAGTCACTAAATATCCCCTAATCTCACTACTAATCACAAACAAGAGAGCATAAACAATATGCATGTGATGTTTGAAAGCTCAGGGTATGACAAAATTATTGCAGTCATTTTTTTCTTTGGCCTATTCACCCATAAATAGGATGCCCCTTTTGTTCTTTGTCAAACCATGATCTCGACTGTAGTTCTTTTTCTAAAAGGATGTCTCATTCACGTCATGGAGTGAGACTCCATTCGCTTCAAGAAATGGTTGACGAACTAGTTGGTCGGGACTGATGATTTTTTATCAAAATCTCATTATTTTGTTCGGCCACAAGAAGACAATAAATTAGTTTAGAATATTTCGTGAACTTTCGCTCTCGATATTGCTATTGCAGGAGCATATTCGAGGCATGAAAAGTAGTGAATGTTTTCTCCAACATGTCTTCTTCAATGACATTTTCTCCACTTAGTATGAACTGTGAAGTGATTTTGAACAAAATAGAATTACACTCAAACAAATTTAAAATCTTGCAACCTTAGGTGCATCCCATTATATCGAGCTTTTTTGGAAGGATTACGGACTTCTGATGCTCGTATCTCTCCTTTAAATTATTCCATAAAATAAAGGGATATTTTTCAGTAAGATATTAAGATTTCAATTCTTAATGGAGATGATGGCATAAGAAAATCATTACTTTGGCGTGATCCTGCAGGGATGCGTGTTATTTTCCTCTCAAATAGTATTTTCAAGATTCTTAGCATCAAAATGAATTTCAGCATCAAGGACCTATGAGAGATAATTGTTGCTCGAAATATCAAGAGCTACGGATCAAGTTTTGCAAGATTCGACATGATCTATAACTAACAAAAGATTAATAAGTCTCTAATCCAATTACACAAATCAACAAAGAAGAAAATGTCAAATCGAACAAACTTACCACAATCTTGTGAAAAGGGATATAAAAATATGAAACTTCCTTTGACTTCAACAATGGACTTTTTACAACAAGAAAGTACACGTCCTTCTCTTGTAATTACAAGTGCTTCGTTCACAATCAATAGAGCTTCGTGCTAATCATGTGCTGTAAAACTAAGAAGCAATACAATCTAGAAGTGTAGCAAAGTAACATAGACAAGGGAGAAAGAGAGAAATAGTTATCCAAGAACTATGATGTATTCTGTAAATTGTTGTGTATCTGTAATACATCTCATGACCCCTTTATATAGGCATAGGGTCATACATAGAATTAAAAGGAATTAAAAGAATTACAAAGGTACATAATGGTGGGAAAACCAACTGGTGGGGAGAATAAAAAGGTGTAACGGTCATCCATAATATTTCATAATTATAAGATTAACGGTCACATATAATAACCCATAATTATAATATTCATAAAAATATCAACTCCAAAAATATCCTTGCCAACTAGATAAGCAAATGTTGAAGCTAACCTCAACGGCACCATTTGACCAGCGGTCAGAATTTCAAAACTAATTTAAACGGTGTCTTGTTGAAGAAAGATCTCGCTGATTCAAGCCCAAAAGCGTAGTCTGTATCAGCGCAGAGAAGAAGTGGACTGCAGGCATAAAAATCAGATACACTGTATGCAACTGGGCTCGGTGTACCAGACGTAGACTAGCAGTCCATGCGTGTCGCATGTGCGAACCCCCGTGCTCCTCAGGCTCAACGTGCTGGTCCACCTCCACAGGAAGCCCATTTTGCAAATAACAGAATTATTGATCGCAAGTTAGCAGATTTGACTAATTTTGTTTGTTCTAAATCGTGTAAATTATCATTTTCTAAGATTGTAAAGCTAATCATTGTTCATATAAAAATAAAATTTTTTGATAAAATAGCCAGCAGATTCATCCAAGGTTTACTTGGCAAAAGAATATATTTCCGAAAAAGAAATTAAACATACCACATTAGATTAATCAAGGGCAGAACAAGGAGATTTTAAATGGTGACTTTAAGGGATCACGTCCTAAGGATTGAAAGATCTCTTGAGCGAGGTTCTAGGTATGTCTATCCAAGTTAAATGCGAAAGGCATCTTCAAGAAAATTCCATGTCTGGACCATATACGTATTTTTATAATAGATATTGGAAAAGTTGTGCAAGTTTTAAATAGTTGTGACAAGTTTTTTTCTTTTTTGGTTTGTATTTTATATATTTGTGTGCTTTATAATTTAATTTTTATAAGCCACAGTACAATTAGTATTTAATATTTGCAATTGTGTTATATCCTTATTTCTAAAAGTTAAGATCAAGAGTGGAGTTAATCGATGCATCAAAATAGAAAATATTAAGGTTTTCCCTTTTTATCAATTTACTGGTATGATTATTAGTGTATGTTTTCAAAACTTACTTATTCACTTGTAATAAATTGTAATGAGCCAATAAAACTCGAATTTTTCAATAGGTGAACCATATATATTTATCTATGGAATGGGTTACTTATTAACGTTCAAACGGAATTAAAAAATAATAAAATTAATGATGATGGGACGTGCATTTGTAATGGTAGGTGAAAAATACCGTGTGAACACGTTCAAATGAAATAATATTTTTTGGGACGTGAACCGGCGTCCCAAAAGAATATCTATCATTCTAACTGATGTTTTTAAGAACGAAAGCGAACACCTGCATACCAAGATTTCCCTTTGGTTCGAACAGGTTCACTGCAACATTTACTGTCGGCAAATTTTTTTATCACTAAAAATACTATTTTCGTCGCTAAAAAGTTTTAGTTACAAAAAAAATAGTTACAATGTCATCGCTAAAGCCCGGTCACTAATGCTCATCTGCGACAAAAATTCAAATTTGCCACTGAGTATGTCTGTTCGAACAAGATTTTCTTTCGAACAAAAAAAATCATCGTTATTTGTCTAAATTTGGTCATATGTCCTCCGTTCGAAAGTGAATGAATGTTTTGTTAAAACGTTACATTTTGTCTGATCAACTTTATCTTTTGGATAATTATTTTTATCTAATTTTAAATTGCTATTTTGAAGTTCATAAAGGTACTCATGTTTTAGTTGTATTTTAAATAAGGTACTGCAATTTTGACAGAGAAAATGCAAAAACATTCCATAATTAATAAAAAGAAATAAAATATATTGGATAGTTATTACTCAAAATAGAAGGAAACTATTGTTCAATTAGCATGATATACAAATTTAATGAATACAAAACAGAAATAGGCATATGAAGCTTTGCTGGCCATTTCTGCTTTCTTTGCTTCTTTTTCATCTTTTGTTTTCTTTATCCTTTCCATAATTCCTCTGCAAAACACTAAAAAATTCTCATAATCAAAACATTCTTCCCGAAAAAATTTATTAACTATGATAAAATCAAAGAAACAAACACAAATTCAGAGAATAAATAAATATAAAAAAATCAAATAAAAAAACACAAGACTTATGGTCACATTCCGCTGCACCTCAAATTCAAATTGCACAGAGCAATATGGCCTGAATATAAATTACACCAAAGGTTAATGAATAATTATAAACAACAGCAATTTTAATGTAACTACCCCACCCAATTTACATCAATACATAACCGTTACCTGTCCAAACCTTTGCCATAGAAAAGATGGCACCAACTTTCACATGGGAAACAGTTTTGGGGAACGAAAAGTAACAAAAAACCAAAGAGTTACATCTTATTTTTAAGCTCAGTCGGTACAGATCCGACTGTATCTTTTCAATCAATTCCCAATTGCACAGAGCAATATGATCAAGGTGATACACTGACCATTTGTAATAGGCTACTGCTAATGAAAAGCAAAGTGGATTAGGAAATTCCAAAGCATCTCCATGTAAATGAAATGAACTCAGTCATAAAAATCATGCAATTTCTAAATGCTTTCACCATATGATATGAAAATCCCAGACATTTCAATAACATCACCTGGAGACACCTGATAAGGTTTCAAAGACACAGGTGAGCCTCTACCCAAAGCAATAGCGTATAGCATCAAAACTTCACAGAAGTAGGAAATCTACCCGCAACTACGCATCTTCGGAAAGAAACAAAAAAAAAAATAGGGTAAAGTCATAGTTAATCCCGTAATTATGAACAAAAATCAAATTAGTACACTCTATTTTCAAAACGGAGATTTAAGACCCTTAACTTTTGAAACTCATCAATTCACGCCGCTTGTCCAAATCGGCATTAAATAACGGAAAAGCATGAAAAGGACCAAAATGCGCCTCCAAAATAGAATTACTAAAAATATTAAAAATTTCATTAAAAATAAAAATGATATTTTTTTAAAAAAGTAATATTTTTTAAATATCACTATTGAAACTCTATTTCAATAATCTATTTATTTTTAATTTATTTCTTAAATTTTTATTATTTTTATTTATTTTTTAAAATTTAGTCTTGGAGGGGCAATCTTAACGCCTTTGAACGAGGGCCTGAATTGATGATTTTCAAAAGTTAAAGGTCTCAAATTGTCTTTTTGATAGTTGCGGGTATCAATTTGATTTTTGCTCATACTTATGGGCTAACTATAACTTTAGTTAGCCCCAAAAAGATATTTCCCCTCTAAGCAAACAGTACAAACTTGAAAAGTGACATTATTCTTACAAATACACGGTTCGCTTTTTCCTATGTTTGCAATAATTTCTTCTTTATAATGGTAGCCAATCGAAACCTCCTCTACCAAAATATTACTAAAACTCACATTATGGTTTTAATCAATACTTGTTTCACCATTCATAGTCTTAAGAGTGCAGGAAAACACCACTAGCAGAAAATCGGTCATGGCCGACGGAGGCTTCCGTAGACAAAAATGGCAAAAGTCGTGGAAGTTACTCTTCAGCCACGACTTTCAGTCGTCGAAGCTCGGTCGAGATTGTAGCGTGCAGAGAGCCCTAATTCGACGACATAAGCTCTCCGTCGGCACTGATCCAGCAGCGTCGACGAGCTTCAGTTCGTCAAGAGAGGTGCAACCCCATTGCCAACGAGCTAAAGCCGCCATCCTTCTTCGCCATATGCGCAGAAATAGCAAACCAACCAAATAATCCATTTCAAACAAAGAGAGACAACAATCAATATAAAATTTGAATCTCAACAATCTATATAAAATTTGAATCTTCATAAACGGTTGTAGAATGACTTGAATCTACAAATTTAAAACTTTACAAATCACTATAGCAGGAAAAAAACGCAGAAAACCCAAAAATCTGCAACAAACCAAATCTACAACAAGCCAGATTTGGAAATCTAGATCTACAACAATCCATTTAAACAAACGAAAAAAAAAAAAAAAAAGAAATCTACAATCTAGAAACAAACCATAGTAAACAAACGCAGAAAAAAAAATCAGAAAAAAAAACAAATCCAAACAAACAAAACAAACAACCAAAAAAAAAAATAGCTCAAAAAACAAAAAAAAATTTGCTCAAATAGGCCATTTCCACCAAATCTCTCCCTTCTTTCTCAAATGGCTTCTGTTGGGTAAATAGGAAAACACCAGGTATTAGAAGAATGGAGTCTTCGACATCTATGTTGGATGATTTAAAAAGGAAAAAAACAAAAAAGAAATAAGGGAGAGAAAAAGATGTTGACTTTTGCTAAAATCTAAGGAAAAAAAAAAAGCAGAAATAATGAGAGAAAAAGTGGTAGATTGGTGTTCTAGGCATAAACTCCCCATGTCAAAAAGTAAAGATATTAAATGACTTTTGTAAGTGACGTCCCTAAAGGTAGACCCTAAAGGTGACAGATCCTAAGCGTTCGGTCAGCGTTGCTTGTTTTTCTACTAGTGCACATAGATTGCAAACAGAAATCAAGAACCGAATACTTGAAGAGAAGATGCAAAATTATTTTGTGCAGCCGAACAACGAAGGAAACAACAAAAAAACATTTTCTGCTTTATGGTGGATGGCCAGGTGAAAACATTGCAAACGAAAACCAAAAGACCTTTGTCTAACAGAGGAAAAAACATTCAAAACTCCTGCAAAAATTCTACCAAAATCTAAACAAAAAAAAAAAATCACAACCAAAAATCCAAAATCTGCAAATCCCAATCGAACTCAACAAATCCAAATGAAATTCAAATCGCATTCAAAATCAACCGGCCAAAAAAATCCACCAAATCAGCAAATCCCAATCGAACTCAACAAAATCTCAAACGAAATCAACTAA
Organism: Morella rubra; assembly: GCA_003952965.2. Taxonomy (NCBI): domain Eukaryota; kingdom Viridiplantae; phylum Streptophyta; class Magnoliopsida; order Fagales; family Myricaceae; genus Morella; species Morella rubra. The sequence goes on along the minus strand of RXIC02000237.1, from coordinate 136,601 downwards.
ACGAAATTCTAATCGCATTCAAAATCTACAAGCCAAATCGTACTCAAAATCAAATCAACGCAGAGAGAGAAAAGAGAAATACAAAGCAACGTAGAGGCCAGAGAGAGAAGAGAGTGATCTGTTATAAAGGCACCGTGGAGAGGCGCCGATCTTGACGGAGGAGACGAGAGGCGCCAATCGGGAGGGGGAGAGGAGAATAGAGAAAAATTTGGGGGAGGGGCTGTGACTGCTGTCGATGAAAAATGGGGGAGGGGGAGAGGGAGAGGGGCCTTGAAACTTTTAGGGTATCAGGGCCCCCTCAAAGAACGTTGTTTCTATTTAAAGAGAAACAACGTCATTTTTATAAAATAAAGTTAAAAAAAAAACGTTTTAGGGGACTGTATTATAAAAAAAATTACTCTCAATGTTTCAATCCTAACTTCGTCTCTCTATATATATGAGTATTGTACTTTCTATTGTCTGATCAGATTTTTAAACGATAGATAAATATATTGTAAGCTAAATACAATACAATATTGATTTACTTATTTATTTTCTAACCATAACATATAATTTAACTTTATAATATGTAACATATATGATGCAAAGGTACCCTACACTATGTACCATAAAGTGATACTATACTATGTCTTAATACTTTAATAGGGTGGAGTATCACATACTTGTTAATTAAATACATTCTAATGTGTTATAAAATCCTATAAGCTAACCAACTAATCAGATACATAATTTATGGACAAGTGTAGTAACCAATAGTTGATTTACTCATTTTTTCTCAACTATTAGTCCTATATCATATATCATATATGATGTCAGAATATATATATATATATATATATATATATATGATATATTCTGCTATAACAATATCATGCTTGAGTGACATACTATACTATATCTTAATAATTTCAATGATGGACTACCATACACTTTTTAATTAAATACATTCTAATATATATATAACAGGACATACATCTATACATTATAATATTTTTATAGTATCATGTAAGCTAACCAACAACTAAGATACATGATTTATGGACTATTGATGTAATCAATATTTGATTTCCTCATATACCATAATATAATACAATATTATATCATGCTATAATAATATCCTCCTTGAGTGGCATACTATCCTATGCCTTAATAACTTAAATACAATAGAGCACCATATGCCAACTAAAAAGATTCCAATATATCAAATATTATGTTACAATCTATTTAACATGGCATACATCAATATTATATAATATATCATTAAGTATGGTGGTATAATAATATATAACATATATGTCAATAAGCTATTCTTTATAACAAAATACACAACAACAACTAAGTCACTAAGTTACATCATATAATAGCTTCAATTTCCATAATACTCCCTTTAATTTCATATTTTATTAAGTGGGTCTTTTAGAATAAAAATTTCCAAATACATTACTATACAAAATAATATATTATAAGGGATATCATAATATATACATAAATTTGTAATATTATATAGTCTAGGGTAAGTATATTAATACGATAATTTGTAATAAAACATTTACCGACAAACTTATTTTGTTGTTAAAGAACTATTCAATGGTGATTTTGTAATTTTACCCTTTTAGCCACAAACTTAGCATTGGTCGCTAAAAACATGTTTTTTAACTTTTTAGTGACTACACAAAATTGTCATAGAAGAGTACTTTTAGCGACAAAATTCATATTGGTCGCACAAAATCCATGCTTTAATTCGTTTGGTGACGATTTGTGAAACTTTTAACTCTTTGTGACGAAAGTCGGTCACTAAAAATCCATGTCTTCAACTCTCTTTTACGAAACGAAACTTTGTACCGATGTAACTAAAGTCGACTAAACGACTGAAAATTTTGCTAAAAAATTGTATTTTAAGGCGACGTAACAAAACACTAATATTTTCGTCCCTAATGCAAAATTAAAAAGGACTTTTTAGTGACGCTAATGATATGTTGTAGTGGTTTTTTTAGGAACGGTATTTAGTGGATATTCATTGGAAAATTGTTAGAAAATCGCTAAAGAACAAAATTGTTGTAGTGGTTTTTTAAGTTTGAACGGTAGTGGAAATTGGCATTAGAACGTCAATTTTTTCATTCAAACTTGTGGAAAAACATAGCAAGTCATCCGAATGGTTATTTTAATGTTCAAACAAGGAGATTGAAACGGACAAATCTATCCATAGAACCACTCTTTTATAAGTTTTTTTTATTTATTTATTGTGATTTTCAGTCCCAAAAAACCAATTTTTTATTGGGGACATAAATTCTATCCCAAAAAAAATACTTTCGCAAAAAAAAAAATTGGGACAATTTGAATTTTTGTCCCAAAAACAGAACTTGCAATTTTTTCGGGATGTAATTCAAAATCCGTCCCCAAAATTTCAAATTCGTTGTAGTTCGTGTGTCCAGTTTCTTTGTTGCACTACTTAATTCTTATGCATTGGATTTCAGGAGTTCACTTCTCACATTCTTGACCTCATCTTCAAAGGCTACATTCTTCTCCTTAAAGAGGTGATTGTATGCTTCTTTTAGGCTCTCTTAGACATTCGCTTCATCATCCAAGGTCTCAAACTAATTATAAAGATCCTGCAAATCAAGACGTTGATACATCTAGACTAAGGGTTAAGGATTGATATTAGGCTTCGATACCAATTGAAAAAATCTATGATTTAGACCCTGTTAACATCTAAAGGAGGGGTGAATAGATACTTCCCCTCTATTTTGAAAATGTACAATAAGAATTTAAGAACAAGTCCAAAAGTTTTTCAGTCTAGATCTGAATAAATATTAATTCAAGCAACAACATAACTAACGGAAAATAAAATCAAATCAATCCCACGAGAAGACAAGAATTTTGTGGACGAAGTGGAAAATCTTTTAACTACCTTTCAAAGGAAAAACCACTCCATACTAGTAGCCACTAGAAATTCACTAAGTAAAACCTTACAATGGTGATTCAGACACAAGAAACCTCTAGTTCCTTGCCTCTAACTACCCTGATGTAATAATCTATGGAATCCAACTTAGACCCACTACTCCCTTGCAGTGAACCCTCAGCTCTCTGAGGTTTTTCTCAAGAATTCTTCAAGAATTACCTTGTTCTTTAACATCATGAACTCCGGTAGCCAAACTTCATCAACACTTTGACAAAGGAAGGTTGGTTACAATGGTGATTGAATATGGATAATATCTGATTGGTTAATGAGCAAGAATCTCTGAGGGATTTCTCTGTACGTGAGGCTTGAATAAAATATGTTTGGATGTGGAGAAAATCTGATACGTATATGGTCAAGCAGGGTTTGAATAACATATGAAATGACCTCAGTTTCTAGGTTGACCTCTCCTTGTATTTATAGAGTATTATTTGTAGGCGTGAGACTGCTCCTTATTTAGCGTATCTTCTTGAGAATATTCTCATCTTTTCAATTTTGAATGACACCTTAGTCTCCTCTTCTTGAGATTTTCCTTATCTCTTCAATTTTGAAAGACTCCTTAATCTCTTGAACATTTTAATCAATCTTATTTAAAATTATTGAATAGAAAAATACAACTCAATTTAAACTTAAAATTTGGCACAAAATTTTACCAACACTAAAAAAACCTGACACCAATCGAAAAGAGTTGGAAAAACTGAGTTTGTTAAGAAAACTTTGGGAAGCTGCATGGCTGAGTTGGAGCAAGTAGTCCATGCAAGCCCAAGTCGAATTTATGGTAATATTTTAGTTCAAAGTTAGTGCATATTTTGCTGAGTTTTTTAGATGTTAGTTTTTTTGGTATTAGAAGAATTTGGATCTTCCTTATCTGCACTCAAAACATTGCATCTATTGGAAAACAGTTCTAGGGGGAATAAATAGAAGAAATTGCAAATTTTTCCCTACCACATTCATAATGTTCCTTATACGATGTTCACATAAAGAACAAAAACAAAGGAAATCTAGTCCTGTTGACCAAATGAGAAATATAACAACATACTAGCACAAATGAAACTATCCGCTGCATATATATATCTCCAATTCCAACTCAATCCACTTCCATACAAGACTTCATCTAGGGCATTCAGCATTATGACTGTTTAATTTACTCCTTTGGTGGGCTTTCGTGTAATTGAAGAGTTACGAATTTGTGGAGATTTCTTTTTTTTCCCAGCAGCAACTCCTCTTTAATCTATATGTGTGAAGTAATGCAATATAAGTATAGGTTTCTCACTGACAGTATAACTTTAACTGATACCAATATTCAAAGTATATATGAAAGTTAGTGTCACTACAAGAAAATCTGTCTATAGCGACAAAAAATTTGAACAACAAATCAAATTTAGTTGCAAATAATCAATTTTTACCAACGAAAATTCAAAAATCGTTGCTAATAAAACTTTTAGCAACGAGAAAGACATCGTTGCTCACATTAGTCGGGAGATAAAAAAAAATAGCAACAAGATATATCTCATTAGTGACGGAAATTGTGGTTGTTAGCGTCCTCTTTTAGCAGCGGATATCAAATGGTTGGAAAAAAATTGATCTTTTTCCAACAAAATTAAGAGATGGTCACAAATTGACTTTTTCGTCTAAATGTGTATTTACTAGAGTTACTTTATGTAGAGATAGATTTCGTTGCAAATAATAGACTTTTACAAATGATAATCATAGACTCGTCACTATTAGGATTTTAGCATGACAAATAAAGTTGTTGTCCTCATTGGTCTTGAAAGGAGAAATAGTGACAGACATAAATTTTATTAGTGACAAGGTTAATGGTTGCTAAAGGTATGCTTAGTGACTAATATTTTATTGGTTGCAAAAATTCATTTTTTTGCAATGAAACTAATAAATAGTTACAAATATTCACGTACTATTAGGAAGAAAAACTGATGTTAATTAATTTGTTTTTACGAAATTTTTAATGAGGAGGATTAATATGTGAATTTAATTTCCGAGGCTACAACGCTCAAATTATTTGTAATTCGGATCTTAAAATAGGGATAAAGAATAGAGTAAGGATTGCTCGTTGTGAAATCTGGGGGAAGCCCAAATGAGTAGCCCTCTAACCAACTTCGGAGTTCGTTCCTCACCTTCCTCTGGGGTTCGCTTCCTCTCTCACTCTCACCCTGCACTCGACCACCCCAGCCAAGCCTCTCCATGTTGAAGGTATGTTTTATTTTCGTTTTTATTTTCTACTCTGTTTCAACCTAGCCACGAATGTCGCGGTTTGATGTTTTCTGAATAATGAATTGTTGGTGACCCTACCATGATTTGAGAGAGTGTCTCTTTTTCTTCTTTCAATTGGTGCTCTGAGCATGGAAGAGAATCAAACGTATTGAATTGTGTTTAGACAGTGATTCAAGACCGTGGGGGAATCGATCTTTTTGGACGATTAGGAGTTTCTAGTTCCGTTCTTCTTTTCTACTTTGATCTTTCGGTTGGGAATAATATGTTATTGCTGATTTACATTACCGGAGTTTAATTTAGCGATGACATTTACTGGTCTTGGACATTGATCTGCTAAAATTTATAGATCTGATTTTGGTTGCCAGGGGAGACTTGCTTTTGCACTGTAAACAGGGAGTTTATTGGAATTTTTAGGAGGTGCTTTGTTTTGGTGAAGATTTTCTTGTGTTTGAGCAGCAGAGCTTGTTAATTCTGTCTTTTCGTGGTATGTTGCTGAGAAGTCTGATTGGATCTGAAACAGAATATTTACCTCTTGGATATGTTGTTTTTTTGTTATCTGCACTTTTCTAAGTCATATTTTTAGATATATTTTGTTTCAGTATTTGCTTGGTTTGAATCGTAAAAAAATGGCTGTTAGGGATAATGTAATGAGAGGCAACAAATTAGAGTCTCCGATGCTCTTTTCCTATAGTGCTTCGGTGCTGTACGTTGCCTATAGTGATCTAGAGTTGAGATAAAGATATTTGCCATTTCCCAGTAAGGCAAATTCATTCAGATGTTCCCATATTATTTTAATGCCAGTAAAATATCTTCTTTTAAGTTAGTGATGTTGAATTGAAGCATCTATCAATTTTCACATTTTATTTGGGATTTATGTATCCTTGATTCATGATGTGCTCCTCTCATATGTATGTATGGGTCTATATGTGGCTGTGCGTGGTTGTGAGAGATGGATAAGGTCCATACAGAACATCGTGCTCTCACTTTCACTTCAGGAGGCATTCTTAGACCATTTTATTGTATTGCAGTGTCTAGCATGTTGGCACTATGCATGATTCTTCAGAAAGCATTTTTCATCTTGCTATTTGCAGTTCCATTGTATTGCTGGACTGAGTGTGTTCAGAAGCGATTGTCAATTAGTTTTTATCTTTGAAAAGAAAGCTGCAGCAAATGTAGTAAACACCTTTTTTGGATGTTGTATAATTAAGGTATTTTGTTTAAGAATCTTTGATGATTTGCCTTAAAAGATGTTTAGGGACGCTACCAATTCAGGAATGCTGTTCATTCACTTTATTACATAGAAGCAGGAAAGCCAGTTAATTTTACTATGCATTAAATTACTTGTGTTATAACACTACTGAGGAGAATTTTTCAAAGCCAATATTGATTCGATCTGAGATGATGATACATGATAATCCCAGCTCTATGAGACCTTTTCAAGGTCAGAGAATAGAAATATATTCACTTATCTGATCCTTGAGTGAATATGTTACATTTCAGTTCCTGTTTCAGCTATTTCAGCCACCATTTATTTTCTATAGCAGAATATTTGTTAATGTTTTGCATAAAAGAGTTTCATCTGTTTGTGTTTCGTAGGTGCCTATCTTTACTTTTCAAGAGTTTAACTCTTTGATCTGCAAGACTGACTTAAGCTATTGGCTCTCCTCTATGGCGTTGGCCTTTAGTGAAGGCTAGGACATGCTTTTGGGGGCTTTGGACAAATTCTGGGGGCAATCAATCTATATTATTTTCTTTCTTTTCTTAAGCCGGATGTACAAAGATTTCAATATTCTAATCCGAAGTTTTCTATTGTGTTTGTGCAACTTGTACTTGTTATGGTTATGGTTCTAAGGGAGCATTCTCTTGACAACATTCGTAATAGCCTCACAAGAATGGGCTGCAACAACTTACGAGGGCTAGTTATTTCAGCTGTGGGCCTTCATTCTCTTCTTTGTCATTGAACTTGCCTCGATATTCTTCTTTTTAACACCCAAAAATCTGCAGTTTTTGACATTATTACAGTTTCTACAATTACTTTAATCTATAGGGCTCAATGTGACGCCTGCATTTTAATCTTGAAATATTTTTTTCTCAGTGGAGAGTGGAGAGTGGAGAGTGGAGAGTTTGTAGCAGTAAAATGGGTGACAATGAGAAAAAGTAGCAATCATCCTGCAGCTGCATGTGTTATTGATGTTAGTCATCAAGTACATGTGTTATTAGAATACACTGCTATACTGGTAAATGCATTTGGGGTATTCGTTTTTTAAGTCCTCTCAGGAAAGCGGAAAGTCAGTACTACTAGGTCAATGGTCTTGCTGCAGAGTCATGCAGAGCTCAAGATTTTATCGACCAAACCTTCAAGGCAGGTTCTTTGAATATGAAGCAACTAAGCTTGCACGAATAGCTTTGGTTTGCACGTACGAGTCTCCAACGCAGATTTTGATGGGGACCAAATGGTGGTTCATAAGGTCATCTATGGAAACTATAGTTCAAAAGTTGGGCAAATGTACACACGCTCACTACAAGAAAAGTCACTTGGGGAGTCAAAAATTTTTGTCACTCAAATGCCAATTTTGTCACCAAAGGTTTTAGGTGATAAAACTGAGTTGTCACCCGGTTTGTCACCTAAAGCCCGTTAGCAAAGATTTTAAGTGACTGTTTTCATGTTTCCTCTCGCAAAACCATCCGGACATACTATTAGACAGTCTGAACGATTTTCTGATTTCTTGACGAACTTCAATTTCGTCATGACCCAGTTCTCTCCATCCGTTTACATGAAACGTGCAAACGTTTTGTTTAATGTGACGAAAATTATTTTGTCATCAAAATTTTGTGCACACTCCGTTTAAAAACCCATTCGCACCGAAATTTCTTTTCTGACGAAATAGTTTTTTGTCACCTCTCACATTATGCGAACTCACCTTCATTACGAATGGACGCTTAATGAATTGAACTCGTGGGAACGTATAAAATTTCGACAATTCTACATTTATCACCCATTCTAGCGTTCGCACAGGCTCTTCATATGAGAACGACTTTTAATATAGGCCTGTGTAAACAGAGGAAATACCTTGCAGACGATCGTGTATGTGTGCGCATGTTTGGGCATCAAATGGGATATGAGTTGCCTTATGTGCTCTGTCATCTGCTCACACATTTGTTATTCAATACTGTCACTCCCCGAACACTAGCTCATCGAGGCTAATGACAGCCGCGAGCATTCCGAACAAGGAACACTCCAGCGAACGTACTAAATTCTAAATTCTTTTTTTTTTTTTATAGCTAGCAATTAACGCGCATACGAAACTTGGGATCCTATTTCTACTACTTGCATCTTGATCAATGACTTGAAGTAATTAATTACAACACAGTCTCAAATACCAATCGGTTAAAAATCTAAACTTTACTAGGCCGAATAACCCATGACCACCACACCACGGAGGCTCATGTCGGCTCTTCCCAAAAATTATATCTAGTCCTTTAATGAAACAACAAAAGGGAAGAGGGCATTCTCGTCGGTCCCTCTTCTAGATGTCCCCGTTTCCGAAATGTTGTCTGGAATTACAATTTAAAACTGTGAGTCGAAAGACTCAGTAAGGGCTTATATGCAATAAATAATGCATGTCTGCATAAATCATGGATGCCATTGATGCTTGCATATGCATGAGACAACGTACTTGATAAAAAAACATTTCTTGCTTGAAAATATTTCTTGCTTGCAAACCTTTCTTTCTTGATTTGGCTACTATCACGCTCCATTTACCCTGAAGAGGTTGTGCGTTCCTTCGGAACTATTCCTTTTTCCCTTGGGAACACATCATTTGGTTGAGCTAACCCTTGTGTGGCCCCAGGCTGATGGCTAAACTCAACCCTTGTAGGTTCACACCTTCTTGCGAGCATCCTTCGTGTGATTGCACATACCTCGGGAACTACCCATCCTTCTCTCATTCGTCTTCGGTGGGTGCTGCCTTAGGAATCATCCATCTCGCATTCGTCTTCGGAGTGGGATGTCCTCTTATTGGTGGTACCGACCGTCTTATTTAGTCCTTTAACACATAACATACTTATCATTTTTCATTTGCACAAAGAAATGCAAATTCATGTCATGCTTGATAATGCCATGCTTGATAATGAGAAATCATAATACTTCTCATGCTTTCATTTGCACAAAGCTTTCTTTTTCATTCAAGAAAATGCAAATGCTCGTATGCCATGCTTGATATGCTTATTCATAAATAACTTTTCATCTGTATCCAGTTTTTCGGAAAAAAAATTTTACTTACAATTCCACTTACCTCTCGTCATGAGCTGCAGCACTTGCCTACAATTGATTCATACTAAAGTTATTCATACTCTAACTAGTCACTCAATTACAACTCATCATACAATTCATCATATTGACACGTATCAATGGTGACCCTATAATGCAATTGTTCTTCTAAGGATGTCGAAGCCATAAGAATTGGATTTTAAACTGATCCTTACACAAATTTTCATAACATATCAAAATTTTAAGTAATTTGAAGCTCATTTGCTACTCAAAACCTTCACCCGAAAATACAAGCTGCTGCGGACGTCCAAGCGGGCAGCCCCGACGTCTCCAACTTAAAAATTCATAACTTCAAAATCATGCTCCAAATTACATGAAATTTATTCTGAAATATTCAGCTTTCAAAGGTAAAGATTGGGGGTAAAATTCACAACAGCAGGATTTACTATACATTTTTACAAACACTTCTTATTAGGCGAAAATCCTACAACAATGCTGTGCTGATTCCAGCTCGGCCCTCCATTTTCAAAATACTACAACTCATTCATTTTACCTCTAAATCACACGAAATTTATCTTAAAATGTTCCTCTTCCTTAAACTTAAAATTCAAAACCAACCTCATAAAATTTGGACTTAACATGATCCTTCAAAAGGCATCCGAAATGGGCTGACATTCCGGACGTGCAAGGCTGCTGGCAGCTTGACGTCCGGGCCTTAAACAACGCATATCTCACTCGATAGTTATCGGAATCATCCAAGGTATGGCTTAAAATCTTCCTATTTCCTAGGTCTACGATCTAGGATCCTCTTAAGATCAAAGGATAAGCACAAGTGCATCAGAACACACTCCAAATTCGAGTCTTGAAATCTGCAGAGGTTAAATTTCAGCAACAACAATGATCTTCTCAACCTTCCAAACCTCCAACAACCAAAACCCTAATCTCTTCATGTCACAACCAACATCCAAGGCTAATTTAACATCCCATAACAGCAACCATTCTCTCACATTCTTCCCTCTTATACAACTCCAATTCAAAGTTTACAACAAAACCATGATTCCATCTTCATCAAGCTAAAACTATTGCATTTACCCATTTCTTGGACTTTTTATCAAACACCTAAGGTGCATTATTGGTCCTCTTGCATATTTTCAGATCTGACCATATATCTAACACTTAGGGCTTGGTGGTTCTCAACAAGACTAACATGCATAAACCTAACACATCAAGCCAATAAATTCGGCCATACACACAACAACCGATTTCAGCCCTCTTTTAAGCTTTTTATCAAACACTTAGGGTTCATAAATGGTTTCTCTTGAGTATGATTTCCAGATCTGGCCATATTCCCCCATGTTTTCATGTAAGATCTATACTACCCTTAAATACTAGCAAGATCTACACTAAACACCCATGAACACAAGGAGAAAACAACCTAGACAACTACCAACAAAACACAACCAACCATAAAAGAAAACAAGAAGAAAATGGGAGAGATGGGGTAGTGATTTTCGGCCAGCAGATAGGGCCGGATTTTACCTTTATGTTTCTCTCTTTCTCCTTCTTCTTCTTCCTCTCCTTCTTCTTCTTCTTCTTCTTCTTCTTCTTCTTCTCGGTTGGGTGTCTTAGGCAAGTGAGAGGTGCGGTTTTTAGGGCAAGGGGAAGTGAAAAATGCGGCAAGAGAGGGGGGAAAGGGGTGTTAGGCGTGTTGGCTTTGGGGGGGGGGGGGGGAAGACAAGCTGCCCCCCCTCCCTTCTTCCCTCTTTCACGTGATTCCCCCTCTTTCACTTTTCTTTCTTTTTTTTTTTTTTTTTTTTCCAGCTACCATATAAAATTTCCCAAATCATGCCTTCCCATTTTAAACCCTAAGTCTCACACATTTTCAAGGTTAAAGCCCTAATTAAATTCCAATTAAATTCTTCCAAATATTGTAACTTAGGGACATATTCCATTAATTAAAATAATTAGCCTAATTAATCTCAATTACTCAAACTTTAACAATTGCTAAATAAAATATTAACAATTGCAAATAATATAACATTTAAATCCTAGCTTAAAACTCATAAAAACGCTAGGGAAAATTCCACCTAGACATAACTTTAGATTAATCTCCCCATACATGCCTCTCTCAAAAATTAGAGTAATAATAATAATTTGAGCAATACAACTTAAGGAGTCATAATTCTTTAAAATGAAAGAAATAAATAAGGTTGGGGTCTCACAATACTTGCAGCCTTTATTCTTCCTTTTCTTGTTGCTTCTGTTGCTGCTCCTCCAATTACTGTTGATGCTCTCGTACATCTGCTTCATTTCTGTTCTTCTGACCAAAAGCTCTTCATATTCCATCTGTCTTGCACTCGTCTCCTCTATCTGTAATTCGACCTCCTCCAATTTCCGGGACAGATCATCAGATGATACTGAAGACGATGATCGTACTGAACGGCCTAAACCACACATGTAACTTACTTTGGTCCCCAAGGCCTTAGCGAAAACTCGCCACTTCTATGTATGGCTTTCCCCTGGACCCGTGCTGCAACTGTAACTTCCAATTTTCCTACAATTTTGGAAAACAAGATAAAGTTAACATATGAAACATAAGATATAATGAATGCATCATAAAATCTAACGTTATAACTTACAAAATTTTTTCGTGCATCTTCTGATGTCCACATGCCATTTATTAGTATGCCTTTTTTTATACAGCAACGCAAGATTAATCTAATCAGATTTTGGATTTTTTTACCAAAAGAAATATTAAAATACTAAGTCATTTATTTAAGTAATATCTCTAAAAAATGTAGATTTAATACTTACAACGCTTTCATGCATTGGAAGAACCTCGCTCTTGATATGTGTACAATCTTCGGCTAAGCCATATTCTCCCGGTTGACTGCACTTCTTCTCTGTATTATATATTTACAGTTGTTACCACAAATAATAATAAAATAAAATAACGTACACGACGGAATAATTTTTTTTGGGAAATTCAACTTCTTGTCACTAGGTTTTGGTCCCTTTTTACAATAGTCCTAGAGATAAGTCTTTCCAGTGATGACATTTGGTCCTTTGTCAGTTGACCGTTGTTTGACTAACGGGAGCCATGTCCACATCAGCAACTCTACTTAGTCACCAAATAATTTTTCACGTCACTCCTCAGTCAGTCTAAAACGGCAGGCCATTGCCTTCTCTATTACTATGTTCGAAGAAAGATCCAGGTTCTCCAGTGCTGCTAATTCTCCGAGTGACTTTAGTATTGGCCAAGTTAGGTTGTTTCCTGCCATGCCCAGATGGCGCAGACTCCAGCATCTACGGATCTCCATTGTGATATTTCCAGATATCTCTGGTTTGCAAAAACATCCAAGAATTCAAGCTGTTTCAAGTTTCCGACTTCCATGGGCAGAGAACCGCTAAACAAGTTGCCTGCTTTGGAATTCTTCCGTTGAGCTTGTTTCTAGTTAGATCCAGTAGAATCATGCCCATCTAAAAGGGAAGATCAAACAACTTGACAGCTAGTGACTCAAAACCAGAACTTTTACTTTACGAAAGTTGATCAGATTTCGAATGACACCTTTAGAGGCAGTATTTCAAAAACCAGTAAACTCCCCATCATGTTGATGGTGAGCAGGCACATTTCACATGCCAAATTTTTGAACTATAGCAGAGCTAAAAGTAAATAGAAAAAGAAAAAAGAAAAAAACCATGTTAACAATCAGCTGGAATTGTTAGTGGTAGCCCGTAGCTTATATCAAAATTCTCCCTTCAAGAGTTTTAATCAGCAAGAGTGAAGAACACAGGCAGAAAAGAAGAATTATTAACAAAAACTAAAAAGAAAACAATGAAAATAAGACCCTGGAACAAATAAAGACCCATAAGAAAAAACTCTTCGATTCGAAATGACTATATTAAATAATGAGACTTCAACGAGATACCTCAGTCATAACTGCGAATCAGAGTTGCCGGAGCAGTTAGGAGAGAGTTCAAAAATATTTGGACCCTAATTAACACTTGCCTGCCCAAGCTCGCTGATAATTCAACTCGAAGAATTGCCAGCCTTAATTAATGACTCATTCGATCAGAGATAGTAAGTCTAAATGGTGGTCCAAAGAATCTTTGATCTCTGTTTCTACAAATAGGGGCACAGAACAACGTGGATATGTCGAAGCTGATTTAAGACGGTGCAGTTTGGAACTCAATTATACAGAAGGCAACGGTCTGCCATTTTAGACTGACTGAGGAGTGACGTGAAAAATTGTTGGGTGACTAAGTAGAGCTGCTGACGTGAAAAATTGTTGAGTGACTAAGCAGAGATGCTGACGTGGACATGGCTCCTGTTGGTCAAACAGACAGTCAACTAACAGAAGGACCAAATCGTCACAGGGGCCTAAAGTCAGTGACTGAAAACTGAAAAAAAACTTAGTGACCAATTCGGAAAAGAGAAAAAAACCTAGTAACAAAAAATTGAAATTTCCCAAATTTTTTTAACTTGAAATTCTTCGCTCGCAAATAAATCACAAACACGAGCTCATTTTTCCTTTTTTCATCTCGAGATATGGGTGTTGTAACTCCTCTTCTTTGGTATTGAACACCATATAATGCTAGTACATTCTATTCCTATGCATCCTAACATTGTGTTCATTGTAGACGTCATAGTGTTGCGATCCTTAGGTCAGTCATAATCTAGTATAAAGTCATCAGTAATAGATATAATAGTTAGTATGTATAAAAGTTTGCACAATTAAAATATAATAATTATACTTACCAACACTCGGTTCATCACGTACGATTTAACTTGATCGGGGACTTCCCTCCAAATGGGACATGCTGTCGAACGAGCGAACCAATATGACTGGAGAGCATCAATGATGCCTTCACTACAAGAAATGTTCTCTTCAACAATGAATTTCATCGTCACTAAAAGGACTATTTCCACCGGGCTTTGTCTATGGGGACGGTAATGGGTGGTCGAAGAACTAGTTTTTTCCACGACGGTGTCTTCGAAGATCGTCAACAGAGATAAGAAATTTCAACGACGGGTTTCTATCAGGGGACAAATTTGCCTTGTCCGGAGACAATGGTTGCTAATTGTGTGGATGTCTATGGGCTACAAACCACTCTGTTTTTCTATATATTGCAGGTGGGCAGAAGAATGATTGGATGATGCGGCAATGACGTGAGAATAATTAAGTAAACAGAACAATGGGTTGAAGATGTTCATTGGGTAATTGCAAAGGTGTTGCTAAACACATTACCGAGAAAAAGAACAAGTTTTTTTTATTCCCGTATTTGACACTGCACAGAAGAGTTTCCAGTCCAGAGACATGTACAATGTTCTTGGATTGGGATACATAATTAATGAAGAACTGAACATAAAGTTCCATTACCAAATAAGCAAAACAAAAGATAGAGATGAATAAGAGTAGTAGCTGATAAATACGGAAGACTGTTACTCTTTCGATCCGACAGCATTCCAGTGCTTTTCAGCTGAAACTGAGAGGACAGGAAAGAGACTAGCTTCATCCCCAAGAAGTCTAAATGGCACTGGAAATGGAACCTTAAACGGTAGAAATTTAAATGAAAAGGCTGCTTGATCATGTCATACCCCGAGCTTTTAAACATCACATGCATATTGTTTATGATATCTTGTTCGTGATTGGTAGTGGAATTTGGGGATACTTAGTGACTAAGAGAGATTATTTAGTACTTGAGATACTAAGTTCAAAACCTTGATTAGGACATGATTTAGTGAGATTTGGAGTTCACATGCAACTAGTTATTGTTCAGAATTGAGGAGCTCGTATTGGATCAATTTAATTTTTTAAGCTAGTAGGACGTTTTTGTCTCGAAAATCGAACCACATGATTTTTATTCTACTAATATGTTGGAGTTCATCCACGAGTTTATGGTTCAAATTTGGAGACTTTTTATTTTTCGGAAGCAGTAGGTCGATTTTCGGGAGCAATTAGGTTAATTTGGATTGTTGGAAGATTAGTGAAACGATTAGAGATGAACTTAGATTAAGAAAGGAAATTTAGTGGATAGAGAGTGAACTGTGAGGGCTAGATAGCACAAAAATTGAAACTAGAAGCATAACAAATTGATGCAAAAAATCATGACCGAAAAAGCTATAACCTAGAAAGCACGAAGTGTCAAACCGTAGGAGTTTCGGACGATGACTCGCCATGGCTACCTAGGAGAATTTTGGCCATAGCCTTGCCTTGCAACTGCTAGGTTGCTAGGTGTCAAGAGGAGTGAATGTAGCCTTTAGTGAC
The DNA here is from genome assembly GCA_003952965.2 of Morella rubra. Lineage (NCBI taxonomy): Eukaryota > Viridiplantae > Streptophyta > Magnoliopsida > Fagales > Myricaceae > Morella > Morella rubra. Next base: position 120,874 of record RXIC02000237.1, on the reverse strand, counting down.
TCAAACTAGCCTAGCTAGGCCAGACACATGTCGGAATGCAACCGGCCTGTTTTCCTATAAATAGGGGTGGATTTCTACCTTTAAAGTACACCATTCAATTAGAATTTTTGTGAGTTAATCTTGAGAGCAAGAGTGAAGTGAAGTAGAAAGAGGTGGAAAAATTAGTGAAGATCAAACACACTTAGAGGTAAAGTTTAGTTGGTTATCTTTGATTTCGATTCAAAAGTTTTCAAGATGATTTTGTGAATCTCTTGTCTTTCTTATTCTAGCATCTCTTGATGTTATTAGCATTTTTCTATTCTTCCTATTGTTCTTGGTGTTCTTGACGAAGAACAAGCTCGTCCTTTCGAAAAAGTATCATTTTCAAAGTTCGATTCGTTTTCAAGTTGTTTTTCAACTTTGATCCGTTTCTTTTCAAAATTTCTTCCAAAAGTTATTTTTCAAAGCTTGAACATATTTCTTTCCTTCTAATTTCAATACTTTTATGTCAAAATTGGTATTTTCTACGTGGTGATTAAGCCTGTTTTTAACCGAGAAATCAAAGTGTTGTTTTTCTTCACAACACTTTCCTTTGAGAACTGTTTTATAATGTCCAATGATGGAAATGAGTTAAGGTATTGCATATCATGAATGAGATGTATGGGCGTTGATATGAGACATAATACTTAACTTGTACGTTAGAAAGGAATATTTTGATGTTCAAGTATGGTTAAGGTGTTGCATATCATGAATGATATGTATGGGTGTTGACATGAGACATGCATACTTAACAATACTGTGAAGACGTGACAGTACTGTGCACAAGAGGATGTGTTCACTTGTTGTGACATTCTGGCCTCTTCGTCGTACGCGGAAAGATCCTTTGTTAGGATAACTCACTCTGGGAGTTTGAGGACCGTATTGTGCTCTGGGAGTACTGCTGCAAAATACAGAAGGTTACTTGTAACCCGTCACTCTGGCCAAGTGATTCACTCTGGAGTGAGAGTAGTGGTGATTGAGAAATGGAAAAAAGAAAAGATCATTTTTAGAAAATTGAGTCTTTTCATTTACTTCTTCTGTTTTGAGATTTTATTGATGAACGGTTTTCTTCAATATCTTTTCTTGTATCTCTGTCTGTCTAACCACTAGCTTTACTGAGTCATTTGGACTCACCTTTGTTTGTTAAATATTTCTTTTAGCAGATGTTCAGAATGTACCTGGAGAATTTACTTAGACTTTGACTCATGAGGTCTTGATACTAAGCTGGTAGTTGGGTCTGGGTCACTGAGAACCTAGACATCATCGTTGAGAGTGTCTGATTATATTTTCTAGCGATGATGAAAAGGAAGAGTAGAAGAGAATAAGATAAAGATCTATGTAGATTGTACTGAATTTAGTATTATTCTGCAATGTTTTGTAGAGTACATAGAAAGCGGAATTAATACTCTTTTGTGATACAAAGGTTGGATAAAGGGTCTTGATGATGTTTATTTCTTAGAATCCTATTGCTTTAACGATCCTCCCACTGGCCGTAACCTCAGTTTAATAGCGGCGTCCATTACTATAAGACAACGCTTGAGGTCTTCACAGTCCGGGCTATTACAGATCAAAACGGAAAAGTATTTGCTTTCCATCTTTAACTAATGCTGCTGCCTGCATGGAAACAAATGGTATAATTCACTGCATGAGTAAGGGCAAAGCCAGTTTTGAGAACATAACCCATAAAGCAGTTTTACAATGAAAAGAACGAGAAATTTCAGAACTGCAAGTTTATATTCATGACTAACTATGATACATCATTTCCTTATTTTCTCTGAAAAGGCATAGCCAGCTTAATTCGCCAATATAGTGTAGATAGCAACTAAGAAATTGAAGTCAGACCTCTACTTTTAGCTTACCTATTGCATCAAAGAATCTTATGATATTGGATAACCGTGGATCATTTGTCCTAAGGTAAACCTCAACAAATGTTCACTACAGCAACATACAAAGCATAAACATAAATGTTCCATCTTAACTTCTAGAACATAAACTTTCACATATAAATGGGCATATTTATTTCATATGCATACATTCTAACATTTTGAGGTTGTATTAGTACTTGTAAGAGTGAACACACCAGAGGTTCTTAAGATGGTTTTTGATGGTGTTCCTTTCTTAAGGAATGGTTGGTCTCCTGTATTCTCCAAGAAAATATTGGGGATCTCAAAATATCTACGAATCTATTGTTTTTGTCTTGTCATAGATCATAGAGTTATTGTGAATTAAGTAAACAGAAAAAAGTTGAGGTGCAAAAAAATAAACTACAACTTGGAAAGGTGTACTTGTAACAGGGCATCTGAGAGGCAGAAATTCAACTCAAAGACTGGCCTGAATTGGAGATGTTGTTTAAGGTGTAGTCGTGAAAATTAATTGCCAACTGCAGTAGCATTTATTGGGTTTCCAACCTTAAGTTCAGTGGCAACTCAAGAATTAACTTGTAGAAACTCGTGCACCAGTTAAGGGAATCCATTTTAATCCACAACCATCCTACTAACAAAAGCCCTTAGCTACTCGTGTTCAGAAATGGACATCTTGAGTTGTATTCAGAAATGGCATCTTGAACAGGGCACAAAACAGAAAATCTTTGATAATATCAAAATGAAAGTGAAAAGCCTCGTAAAATCAAAATAAATAGCTAGGGCATACTGCGGTCCGAATAAACGGGAAAAAAAAAAGAAAAAGAAAGGCTACCCAAAAGCAATAGGTGCTCCTGAGAACTCCTCCTCACCCTAGTGCTTCTCTCTACCTGCCTCTCCCACTCCTCATCATCCTTAGACCAGTGCTCGTCACTGCAATTCAACATGGTCATTTCCTTCGCACTTCCAAGTGAAGGACACCAATCCCGAACTCCCAACTCAGATGACCCCAGAAAATGCCAAGAGCAAATCGAAATGGAAAAGATTGAACATTCGGAACCAATTTCAACTGAAACCACTAAAACCAAATTCAACACACATAGAGGGAAAGAGAGAGAGAGTACCTACGATAGCAGCGGTGGCGCCGATTAAGAGGAAGAGCTCTTCGTAGAAGAAAGGGGAAATGTCATTATTCGTCCTATAAGTATGCGTCAATTGCATTTGCGACCCCTTAACTTTCAAAATTGCGATTTATGTCCTTTAAGTATGAAACATTTGCAATGTTCTCCACAGTCAAAATTTCCGTTAAACTTGATAGAATTTGACATTAAAATGAACGAAATGCCCTCAAGACAATTTTCAAAAAAAAAAATTAGAAAATAAATCAACAAAATATATAGATTACTGAAATAGAGTTTCAATAGTTTTATTTAAAAAATATTACCTTTTTTAATATCATTTTTTTTATTTTTTAATGAATTTTTTTAATATTTTTAGTAATTTTGTTTTGGAGGGTTATTTTGGTCATTTTAATGCCAAATTTCGTCAATTATAACGGAAATTTTGACTGTGGACGAACATTACAAATGTTTCATACTTATAGGGTGTAAATCGCAGTTTTTAAAATTAGGAGGAGTGAAATGTAATTGACGCAAACTTATTGGACGAACAATGACTTTCCCCTAGAAGAAACCTAACATACTGGGCTTCTTATGCATGAATACTTGAATTTGTTCTGTCTAGGCGCGAATTTATTCCCGCCCACTGCTTTATAAGTTTGGTAGGCGCTCTTTTCAAAAGCCCCGATGGAAACTTGGATTAATATTTCTAAATAATAGAATAGACACAAGAAAAACTGTACTCTCCCTTTTTCCTCTTTATCCAATCGAGTTCAGACCCAACACTCGTTGGACACATAAGAGATTAAACTAAAAATATTGCCACTTGCACTAGCTGGAGAAGAAGCCTCAGTCTTGGGGAAATGCAAATTAGGAAGCACTCACGACATGGTAAACAATATATTAAAATTGATTAGATGATGTTGTTATTTATTAATTGTTGGATTATAAATTTGTAACCACAATATTAATCAGAAATTTAGAAGTTTTGTACTCTTTTAGCATATATATATATTTGACTTCCTTAATTACTAGCCATAAAGTTTTAGAATTCACTTCCATTTTTTTTTTCTATGAGAGGCAACAAAGTTATGGAATCATTTCATTTCTTGGTTAATAAAACAGCTAAGTAATTCCTCGCTACGACAAAAGCATGCTTACCATTTTTTTTCTCTTTTAAAGTGCAAGATCATTTGGACTGGCTCTTTAGTGAGATTCTAAGCTCTCTACCGGATGTTTACCATTTGATTCATTGACAAAAACTAGTTTATCCTGGTTTGACTAATGAATATCTCTTGTTTTAATAATTCTCAGTTGGCAGTTTCATGGAAAAAGTTGTTGAGATTGTTTCTTTTTAGAGTTTGGTAAAATAGATGGAAGATATCGTAAAATAGGGTTTTACCCCCTTTAAAAATGGATTGGTAGTTTAGGGGGACCTAATTCAAGGCCGGCTGAAGCGGTAGGCAGCATGGGCTGCTGCCTAAGGCCCCTACCTCCAAGCAAGGCGCCAAATTGTTTGATTAGGAGGAAAAAAAAAAAAAAAAGGCTCAAGTAAGAGTGAAGTTTAGTGAAACAAAAATATACTTTATATATAAAGCTTTATCTTGTGAAATAATTTTTTGTATTAAGGCCTCAAAAATTGTTTGTGCTCAAAATTCAAGGGTAGCTCTATTTTGTGAAAAAACTTATAATCTCTACAATACAAGAGCATTTTAAAGTAAATATCTGTTGAAAATATATTTTTATTATATTAAAAAATTGAAAGGCCTCACTTTTAATCTCTACTTTAGGCCTATATTTTTATTGAGCCGGCCCTAACCTAATTGTTGTGGATTTGGTCCCAAAATAGATTCAATGGAAGATGCACAAATATACGTCTCCATCTAAGCCAATTTTGTAACGTCACTATAACAGAAATTAGTAGAGCAAAACTTACAGAGACATTGAAAATAAAAGCTTCTAATGATGGTTAAGTGAAATTACAGTGATAAATTAAATTTTCTACAAGCTTAAACACGTAATGCCCATCTTTGTCATCATCTCGCCTTGGGGGAACCACTTCGAGCCACTTCCTTTTTTTTTTTGGTATACAAAACAGCCACAATGATGTACAACAGAAACAGAGCAGCAGCAGCAGACACAACAGAAACAGCATAGAACAGGCACAATAGACAGCAGAAACAAGTGTGCAAGGAAACACAGCAGCAAGCAGAAACAGCAGCAGCACAGAGGAAGAAACAACCGCTCAAATTATGGCTGCAGCAAAACAGCAGCAGCACAACCTAACAAAAAGAGATCATCAAACAGAAACACGGCAAAGAAATGTGATGGATTAAGGGTGAGGGGTAAAACATGCAAGTCAAGGACCTATACGGCATAAAGGAACCAATAAAACCTTAGAAGGCATTAAGGCCCTAAAACACAAAGGACAGATCATAAACCCCTATGACAATAACTATTTTATAACAGATTGCTGGCAAACATGATGTGACATGCGGAACCATCCATTCATTGACATGGGCTAGGATCATTACAAACGAATTTAGAGATCAGTAGTTCGTTGCACCTGAAAGAACAAAATCCAATGGGATTAACCAACTTCTAATGTGGGCGCTTGAACCACCTTTTCAGCTTTTTCATCACACAAATAAATATATCAGTTGAAGGTCCTATGCAAGCAACAGATAGGGTTTGGTTGATATGGGTGGCAGCCAATGATGACTAATGATTGCAAATGATTACAAAAAAATTCCTATGGGCACTAAACTAGGGGCTGTCCGGTTTTGAGTTACAAAATGGGGTGGGCTGGGATTTGGATAAGGGCTGGCCGAATTGGGCGTGGGAGAGGTCCATTGGGCTTTATTTTCAATAAAACCTAATTTCTAGGCCTATTAATTGAAATAAATTCTAAAACTACTCCTAAGATGCAGGGTTGGGCTAGAAAATATTCTTTTGGCTTATTAATTAAGTATGTAACACAAAGCTATGCAACAAGTTTGAAGAAAAATGGGTTTAAAAAGATAATTAGGGCTAAAAGCATGAAATATTAGCATTTTAATATTTTTCAGCAACATAAATCATTATTTAAAATTTTTAATATAAAAAAGAGTATAATGGACTACTAAATTAAAGATCTTGATAAGATAAGAAAGAGGATATTTTTTTCATAGTTTTCGGCTATGTATAGCTTATTTTTAGGGATTTTCCCTATTTTTAAACTAATAAAATAATTAATTCCGAAAATAGTAATTCAATAAATAGATTACTAAAATTAAGATAATTAAGAATATTTAGAGGGTCGAGGCATTACAAAACATCTGGGTGAGTTATGAAATGTCCAAATGATGTTCAAAAACACTTTTGAATAGCTAATACGATGTCGTTTGAAGTTTAGCGTCCGAACGTGTTTTCATGCGTTCGGACGTATCATAGTCAAATTCAAGATTACTTAAATGATTAATTAATTAGTGATCCCAATTTAATTTTTTTAATTCACTCAATTTAATTTATTCAAACCATTTACTTTATCGAATATAATTAACCACAAAATTTTAATTTTATTTATTTATTTCATATGGCATTTTGGCTACTTAAATCATACACATTGTTAAGCATACTTTTGTACTAAACGTCCGTTATAAATAATTGTACTAAATGTTTGGTTAACTTAGTACTTGTACTAACTGTCCATTAAACTAATAAAAAAACATAATTAATATAAAATATCAAAGATAGAAATCCCAAACGAAAAACATAATCATAAAATCTAGTACAAGTCGGAGACTAACAAAGCATAAGTAAATAATAGCTTGGCTCATCGAGATCTTGTCCGATGGCGTCATGCACATGCTCTAACCGCTCCTCCATATTTTCCACTTATTTGAAAGTCTCGGGAGCTTTATCGGGGCAGTACTGAGAAATTGGTAAAACTAATACACATGTCCTGCCATGAAAGTCAGTTCCTTCCGCATAGCAATCACCTCCTCCTCCCTCAGAGCAAAATTATTCTCCAGAGTGGTTAACGGGTATGGATATCCATGCACAATGTCTGCGTCGACTCCACCATCGTCCGGATACTCTCTTTCAGCTTTACTACCATAGCGTCCGCCCAAGTTGGTCGCTTTGTCTATGACCCCTAGGCAATGTTCTGTCTGCACCTGCCCAACCTGACAAAAACCACCTAAACTTGACAAAAACCGTCTAAACGTTAGCATAACCCGTTCGCACGAGTCTCAAATGACAACGTGTCTAATTATTATATGTCCAAACGAAGAGTCACTTCATCTAGACGAATATCAACACAAGACTTTTTAAATAAAAACATGCGTTATTGTCCGCACGTGTACTAACGACGTGTGGACAAAGTAAAAGACGACAATATTATCGTATAAATCCATCTGAATAGTGAGCAATCCATTCGCACAGAGCTTTGATGAACACAGAATTGACTTAGCCATAACTGTGCTCTATCCACCCAAAAACAATCAAAATGCATGAAAATGGAAATATAAAGGCCTGAAGAAGGTATTACCTAGGCTTGTGAATATAGATCTAGAAAAAATGAAAAAATTTATGAAGTTGGAGAGAAAAGGTTCGAGAGAAAATTGAAATAAAATGAGTGAAAATTTGGTTTTGACAACTCTGTTTGTTTTTAATTTCATAGTTCGCCCTTTAACTATGAGCAAAAATCAATGTCATCCCCCTAACTATCCAAACAAATTTTTACGTCCTCTAAGTTTTCCAAATCATCAAAGTACACCCTCGATCCAAATCAGCCGCTAAGTCAGAAGCAAAAACGTGAGAAATGATCGAAATGCACTCCAAGACAAACTTTTAAAAAATAACTAAAAATTCAGGAAATAAATTAAAAGTAAATAGATTACTGAAATAAAGTTTCAATAGATTTATTTAAAAAATAGTTCCTTTTAAAAATATTTTTATTATGTTTTAATAAATTTTTAAATATTTTTAGTAATTTTTGTCTTAGAGGGCATTTCGGTCATTTTTTACATTTTACCATCTGACTTAATGGCTGATTTGGATGGAGAGCATACTTTAATGATTTTCGAAACTTAGATGTAAAAATCCGTTTTGATAGTTAGTGGGCGATATTGATTTTTGCTTATAGTTAAGGGGCAAACTATGAAATTACCCCTTGTTTCTAGGTTCCAAGTGCAGCATCCGCACTTGTCTTACGTCTGTTCGGACGATATTCAAAGGTTAGATTTATATGTGGCCCAAATTCAAATTCAACTTCATTACATCTTATATCTAATGCAGATTCAAAAATCTTCTAGAACCTACTAGGATCCAGTTGTGACATTATGTGTCTAAATTGTGCAACGTTGAACCACATGATTCGCTGCAAAAGTTTTCCTCAATGTGCAAACGTCCTTTTAGCGTCCTGATCTTTTTGGCATTGGGACATACACGTTGGCGTTCAGACGTGTTTTAAGTTTGCATGACGATTTTGAAAGCATAACTAACTAGTGACGATCATTATCGTTACCTAAATTTGGTTTGGAAGTGGTTAATAGCTGTCCAGATGGAAATGAAATATTTGTGATGATACTAATCATCACACATTTGCAGCGACTTGTATTTTGTCACCCACATATCCGTTCGAATGGTGTTGGGACCTGTTCGGATAGAAATGGCATTCCAAGATCATTTTCGGTAACAAAATTAAGCTTTTGCCTGGGAAAGGCATCTTTAGGTGATAAAATTTGGTTTGACACCTAAAAATTTGTCACCTAATGTCTTATTTCTCGTAGTGTCTTAGCCTATTACTCAAACCATTGTGTGCAAAATTTTTCAATAGTAGGCTTAGATGACCCACTAACTATTCAGTATCACGAAACTAGTTCCATTTGATGTTGTGTCCTTTGCTAAGTTAGTTTGATGTAAATGTGAATTGTAAAGAAGCAAGTTTTGAAGCGCAATCTCAGGATGAGAGGCACCTTCTAAAGAAGAGAGGGCAGAAAGTACAGAATGAAACATGAAACAGGATGTAATAGAACATGCCACGAGGCAAGACTATCTATCTAGGAGAAATTTATAGAGTTTGTAGTGTTTTTTCATTATGGTTTTGTCCATTATGTAATATAACTTCATTTTCATTTTTGGATGATACTTTTGTGATGTTGATGATATTGAGAGAAGTCATGGCCAAATTATGGGATGACAAAATTTTAATGTATTTTCAATCTTGTTTGGATAATTCTTTTAGCATTTTACTTCAATAATTAAAGTCAAGACAAGCTTGATTTTAATTCCTATTTAATGCATGCTAATTGTGATGTGAACTCACAGGATTGAAACCCTTTGAGCCCACGAACAATTTGAATATAGACCCAAGAACACCACAAATCAAGCGAAGGAACAAATCTTGACCCGTTGAACTCTTGTTCCAAGAACCAAGATTATAGTTATAATCTTGACCCGTTGAAATCTTGCTTCAAGAACCAAGATTGAAGTTAGAACGCCATACAGAAGAATACTTGATAAGTTCTTTAGCTCACACAAGAACTAAAAGAGAAACTCTTTCTCAGAGAAAATTACACTTAACTTTTTTCTTATGATCCCAAACAATACATAGAAACTCCTAAATATAGGAGGAGGTTTGTACAAGTCCCTTATTTCTAAGCAATGTGGGACAACATGGACTAACCCTAGTGAATAGTATCGCATGAACAGTAACGGGGGAATAGTAACCCTAAAACAAAAAGCCCAACAAACCCACAAATATGAAAGCCTAAACATTAGGTCCAGAACATTAGGTTGTGCCTCCCTTTGTAGCTTGTATCACATGAAGTAGGATTGGTTCTTCTTCTTGTGATCCCATTTTGAACAATGGAGTCTTGTAAAATAAATTGGCATACTCGGTGCAAGTAGATAGCATCAATCCTTGCATAGCTTCCTTAATTTTCTTTGCTCTTGATCTTGTGATTAGCCCTTCTGTAACTTACAATAGATCTCTGGGACTCTGTCCACCTTGGTGCCTATCAAATTGGACTAATGTTACATTGAAAGTTGATCATTCCCTTATTTGAACATACTAAAGAGAAGTCGTAGACCATGGCCATATTTATTTCATGACAAATTTCCTTAAGGTCTGACACCAACAAAAGGAAAAAGACAAAAGCCTTGTCTAAAAACATGTTTGGGTCAGTTGAAGACATACATTTCCCTTTTACTTGGACAATTTTCTGTACTTGTCCAGAATACCCCTCAGTCAGGGAGGATAGGGGAAATGCAATGTAGCCAACGATAGAAATTAAACACAACATAATTTCCCTAGCTATTTTGAGATGATGTCACTTTGAGTGCATTTGAGAGATTGAAGTCTTTACAAATAGGGTTAAAAAGCAAGACCATTTTCCTTTGATCATTTTTGTTTTGTGGTAGGGTCATATCTTTATTTCACATGCAAAAGGATCACGTGTCATGCAAAAAGGAAATTAGAAATATATGCCTTATCAACATTAAATACATTGCTTGAGGATCGAAACAACAATAAAAATATTTAAACCAATTTTCTCTTGAAACTCTACATCATGCTATACGCTTATCAACTATTGAATGTTATTATGAGAAAATAAACTTATGAATTTAATAGTTTGAGATCTCAACTCAGTGAACTTCGTAATTTAGACTTAAAAGTAACATTGACTCTGTAATTTGAGGATGCAAAGGAACTCTCTTGAAACTTTACATTATGCTCTGTGCTTATCAACTATAAATATATTCAATTATAAATACCAACTCCCATCAAATTAGAAACATTGACTATCATGATACACAATAATTTTATGGTACTAGATTTAACGATAATATAGAGCTTATCCTAATTATAGGAAATTGATTCCATGAAACAAGTCGAAATAGTCAGGTTACAACCTTTGCTCTACCATTCTATACCCAATTCTCTTGAAAGGTAGAGTCTCTCAATGTACTGGCATACAGTAGTTGATGCATGAATAAAAATTTCCATTTCAACCTTTGCTGATGCCTCTGAAAGCGAAAATTTGTCATTAGTGCTGCGGAAAATCCAAACAAATGAAAACTAGGAAACCCAAAAACACAAGATTCCCCCTGGGCTGCCTAAACCCAGTAACTTTTTTTTTTCACTTCTCTGGCATACAAAGACTCATTTATGAAAAGAAGGATTATAGATGCAAGTATACTTTGGTTTGCATCAGCAAGTACTCATCCTTACTCTCTGAATGGCAGAGAGGGAAACACCCAGTGGCTTTGATGGTTGGGACAAAACTATAAAACACAACTAGAAAAGCTGTTTAAATACAAAAGCCAAAAAATAGGAAAGCGTTGTGATTAACTTATTGAGACTTTAACTAAAAAAATGTTGTTTCAATTACTTCATGAACTCACCATCTTCATTTATCATCTTCCGCAACTCTGAAATTGTAGGAAGCGAATACATCGCTGCACCTGCTACTTTCCTAATAGCCCACCCATGGTGGGCATTAAACACCTGTGCATAGGCCTTGGAAGCTGGTTCCCTTAGGGAATTTCCTCTGCCATATGATCCTCAAGAATGTAACAACACATTGAATCAAGCACATAACATCATCTTCAACATCAAAGCTAATCATGTCAATATTCTAGATAAAATTGTTTTAGTATGCAAGGATTTAAAATAGTATTTGCTCTCCTTGATGTGATGAAATAAAATGGAATTTGCTATTAAGAGTGCGTTCTCTTCTCTATTTAGACAAACTGAAATCTTGAATAGCGTTAAAGTTTTTTAAAATAAAATTATTTATAACTACTATTTTAGAAATTGAAAAATTTTATGGAAAGTTCTTTACGGAGAGAGTTCCACATGGGAAATCCGACAAAATGGGAAGGCATTTATTAATGGGCGCTAATGGAGCTTTTATGGTGCATGTGAGGCGCACTGGGCACTTAGCACGAAGCATCACAAGAGGGATCAGAGCCATAGATTTTTGATCTTTCGATTAGACGTTCAAATCTTGTTATTCCCAGCGTCTATGAAGATCCAAAAGTTGCTCTAACTAATTGTTTAGATCGGTATAGTTAGTTGATCAAATCGTAATTAATTAACATGAACCAAGTTGTTGGTAGTTTAGAGCAGTTAATTAACTGCTAATGAATTTGCATCATTTGTATTTCAAATTTCTCCAAAGCATAGTTTTTTTTATCAAGTATTCAAAAAAAAATATATAAAAATTAGGGTTCGTCTCCATTAATTGTGCAATGCAATTGAAGAAACAAATTAAGAAATCCAGGGTCCATTGTATCTTGAATGAATTTGCATCAACTCCGCGTACAAATTGGTGGGGAAATATGATTCAAAGAAAGCAACACGATTGTGTCTTAGGAGCAATTTTTTTCATTCTTCAACAATTATGAGAGTGTTTCTATTTCCCTCTTTACCAACAACTGACAAATCCAATATAGGTATTCCTGTAGTACATGTAAGTTCTTATCTGGCCCTTGGGTACATGATAATTGCTAAATTATGGACTGAAGTATGGGATTCGAGTCATAAGTAGCCTTCAACTATTCCAGCCAATCCAAATTGGGACAAGATAATGACATAAGATCCGAATACGTCTTATCTAATTCGTATTTCCTAGACAACTCGTCAGCAACCTTGTTATCTCTACTATTCTTTTACATGATAATAAAATCATGTCCCAATAAGTTCAAAATCCATTTCTGTTGTGATGATGTGCCAATATTTTGCTCCAGCAAGTACTTTAGGCCCTGCTGATCTTTTTTAACCATAAATTCCTGTCCCCAAATGTAGGGCCTCCACTTTTTGACTGCCATCACAAATGCTACCAGCTCATTTTCATAAGTTGAAAGGTGCAATGCCCTTCCTTTAAGAGCTTGGCTTAGAGATTTTGCTGAGTTAGGTAAACTCCATTAAAGCATTGTTGCCATTTTTCTTGTATCTGCCCATACCCTTCTTTAGATATTACATGCCCCAAGTATTTCACTTCATGAAACCCAAATTTGCATTTGCTTAACTTAGGATGTTGTTGGTGTTCATCAAGGGTTTGGAGAACTAATTCCAATTGACCCTTGTACTAGTCCATCTACCTGCTAAAAAATGAGAATAAACCTCCTGAGATAGGGTTTGAACACCTTGTTCATAAGTGCTTGGAAAGTTGTTGAGCATTAGTTAAGTGGAAAGGCATAACTAGGAACTCGTAATGCCCTTAATGAGTATGGAATGCTATTTTTGGGTTCATTTGACTCCAGCATTTTGATTTGTAGATAACCGGACCTTAAATGAAGTTTTGAGAAAATTGTGGCCTCGATCAACTTATCCAAAATTTCTTCTATCATTGGTATGGGGTACTTGACCTTAATGGTTTCATTGTACAGTGTCTTATAATCCATAGACATTCTCCAACTACCATATGCTTTTCTAACCACTAGGACTAGCGATGAATAAAGACTTTGGTTATTCCTCACCAATCCACACTCCAACAACTCCTTAACTATTTTTTCTATTTTACTTTTCTAATAACATGGATATTGGTAAGGTCTAACATTGATATGTTTTGCCCCCTCCTTCAACACTATTTGGTGCTCATGATCTTTATTGAGAGGTAACTCTTTAAGCTCCTTGAAAACTTCACTAAATTTCTGCAACACTTCTATTAACTTCTCTGAATTTTCCGTTTCTATTGTATCTTCAAGAATAACATGATTCAGGAGCTAAAACACTATGCCCTTACTCTCCATTGCCAAATGCTTCTTCCATTGTCCCCATATGCAAATGTACTTTCTGATACTCTCAACCCTTACAGCACTACACTTTGTCAAACTATATTAAAGTCAGGAAATCTCAAAAATGGGACCTAAAGTGGCCAACCACTGTATTCCAAGGACTACATCACACCCACCTAAGGATATTACATAAAAATTGGTTGTGATTTGATGCCCTTGCATCTGCACACATACATCATTGCATTCCCTTTCCCCTGGATGATATCACCATTAGCCAATTGCACCCTCACCTTAACCATTATGCTCATTTTCAAGTTATCTCTAATTGTTATATTGGTGTCAATAAAATTATACGTACAACTCTAATCTATCAAAATCATAACCTAGGTTCCATTTATTCTGCTATTAACCCTCATTGTCTTGGAATCTAGTGCTCCTGACATAGCATGTAATGATATTTCTACATATTTTAGTTCAATGAGATTCAACTCTAGTATAGTTGGGATTTCAGTTCCTTCATTAACTTCTAATTCATCCTCTATTCCCTCCTCCATCAACTCTTGGACATCCATGACATAACCTAACATTTATGTCTAGGATTCCACTTATCATCACAGTTGTAGCAAAGCCCCTTCTCCCTTCTCTCCTTCAGTCGTGATAGGGTTATTTTTTGTACTGATTTTATGGGTCTATTTTTGGTTCTATTGAGTTGTTGTAGGATAGGCAATTAACTTTAAAATAGTGTCCTGAAACCACTACCACTCATCTTCCAATTGTTCACAAATGCCTCCTCTATTTTAGCCACGTGAAAGGCTTGGTTAGGAGTATTAGGGCTTAAATGCTTTTACCGGATATTGGATGTCATCCTTGAGACCTCTGATGAAACAGCTCAACTTTCTCCTTGGCGATAAATCCTGAATTGATTAGAAAGAGCCTAAAATTGGCTCATGTACTCAGCTAAAGATGCGGTTTACCTTAGATTTTACATCTGCTTCATAGGATCATAATAAGAAGTGTCTCGGAACCTCAACAGTACGGCTCTAGTAAAAGCCTTCCAACTATTGAAACACCATTCTCCTCTCCATCATAGAACCACACCAATTCCTCCCTTTCCATGTAAAATAAGCTACTTAGGACCTTTTGATTAGAAGAAGTTTGATACACCTTAAATTATTAAATCAACGATTGACCTTAAACATCCACACATTTGGATTTTCGCTATCAAATCTAGAAAAATTTATCCTAAGTTTCGGGATATAGGAAATCCAATATAATCACGAGAATTATCTTTGTTTTCATCAGGCTAGCCTATGTTGAGTTGCTGGTATATTCCAAACATCAAGTCTAATTTCTCATCTAGATTTTTTACACACAAAATCATGCGAACAATAACATATACCATTTGGCCTGTATAAGAACACTCTTGAGCTTTTTGGATGTTCACGTGCAAAACAACCAAAAGGTTACATATTCCATTCGGACGGTATGGAAAGAGACACCTATTACACTCCTCCCGTTCATATGGTAATATGAACCGTTCAGATGGTAATGAGTGGATAAGTTGACGAATAAGGACGTGCCATATCGGATAGTATTGTTTGGACGGTTTAAATACCATTCGAACAAGACATCAAATGAATAAAAATGTAGCCCGAGTCTCCTTTCTCACAAAATTACTCCAAAACGCTCGAAAACACTCTCAACCTTCTCTAACATTTGTCCCATTTTCAAAGCAAACCATATTGTCACCAAGATTCTCATAATCCAGGTTAGTTTTTGGCATTTTTTAGTAGTTTAAATATGTGTATTTAGTGAGTTTTCTAAAAAAAAATTACTTTGATTAATATTAAATTTTTTCATATTTTTAATAGTCCATTTGGCCTCAAACTTTGAAAAATTGTGTTTCATGAGATAATAGAGTGTTTGCGCATTTGTTTTGGGTGTTTTTTTATTGTTGTATGTATGATTGTTTTGAATTTTGTAACTGATTTTCATGGCTGAGTTGACTTGGCCACAAACTAATTTTGTTTATAGTGTTCAAACAATTCTACTATTGTTCGAATGACTGTAAGTGATCCGCACCGTTTTGATTTACCATTCGCATAGTAAAACCAAATGATCAATTTTGGAGATACAGTTTGGATGCCTTGTTAAGTAGTTTGAATGCTATCTAAACTATGCGTTTTAATATATATACGTATGTTCGAATGGTTTGTAAATGGTGTGTTTTAGGATATACCAATTCATTCAGTTGCATATCTAGTTCATTCGGACGATGTTACCAAAATTGTGTTTCATACAAAGCTGTTTATAGGGTTTGTGACTGTTCAATAAAGTTTATTATTTTGTTCTATGACGTTTTATATCGTTCTTATTGCATTGTATACCATTATAACCCGTCCTTATGTGTTTTGTAAATTTAAAAAATATCGAAGCGATCAAGAATGTCTTCTTCAGCCAAGGCCCCGGAGGTCTCCCCAACGATGACAAGGACTATCGAAAGCAGATGCACACATGTGAAGTGGTAGTGGATGGGTCGGTAGTCCTCTCGACTTAGGGGACTAAATTATTTGAGGAGTGGATAATCACCCACTATGGTTGGACTAGATAGCTATTGTGGGTGGGACTCATCTACATCGAATTAGTGCGATACTTCTTTTGTAGCACTTTTGGATGTGGGCACCAATGTCGGTGACGGTCTCACCCGATGTCTTTGTCACTTTTCTTAGCATCAAGCAGTCACAATTAGCCTACTCATCAGTTGAGGTAGCTGATCTGATGCCTAAAGAGGAGGGCTTTTAGATATTGTTGAGGCAAGACCGGTGACTGATATCCTCATCCATCCACAATCATGACATGTCACTTTTCTTTCACATGATGCGTCTGATCTTCTCTTACAATATCAATCCTCACAACACCTTCAAGTGCACGACTCACCCAGCTAGCATGATGTTGATGGTAGCCCTACATCTGCTTCTGGACCTCTCGCTCTACATATTTCGAATGATCCAATCGGAGGTTCAAACTACCTCCTCTTGCAGCTTGACATAGGACCTGTTGTTGACGCGCTTCCTCACGGAGGTAGGTGAACCTATCCAACCCGACAAGCTGAGACTGAGGCAGTTGGTGCCGATCGACGGGGTGACTCCTGACGTAGCCCCGGACATGTAGTGTCACGACATGTGGCGTAGCACAATCGCGACTTTCCAACTCCAGAGGTAGGGAATCTGAAAGATGCTAGGACATCTTTATTGTGGGCCCCCTGGTACGTCTTATGTAGTAAGACAAATTTCAGCTGTCAAAGACTGAGGTAGTTCGTACTTCTCTCACTCCGATCGAGGATCAGTTGACCATGTTGGAGCAATCTGTGAGGGTGATGGGCAGCACTTTGGTTCCATACATCGACGTTGTCGCGAGTGAGCTGGCAGAGATGCGAGCGTACGTATTTGGTGCTCTAGAGACCGTCCTCTAGAGAACAGATCTTGCGGTTAGAGATTTTTTATTGTATTTCTTTTTATTTATTTTTTAATTTTTAATTTTAGACTACTATGAGTTAATTTATATAATTTTTACAATCACTCACATTACATGCCTATACAAGTTACATACTCACATACGCACGCTATTCATGTTAGTAGTATTTTTGAAAATAATATTAATAACCACTATTATTATTATATTAATGTATGTTGAATTGGGTAACCGCTCGAACCGGGTACTAATATTGTTCGAACGTTTACCCAAATCAAAACGGGGTCATTCCTACATGACAATAATATTTTGGAATGCGACCTATTTACCATTTGAACGAAACATAGTAATAAACACAGTAGTGACACATCGTCGTTGTATTTCCATTTAAATCGAGCGAAATGTACATTTGGATGCATTTTGATTGGGGCCTAAATTTTTCAACTTTTTATTTTGGCACGTTTTGGTTCGAACGGCTGTAAGTTTTGTTTAAACGTTGTATTGCGAAACTAAAAAGATATAGTAGACCCGTGGGTCCCCAAATGATATCTTAACTATTCAAACACTTGGAAATCTATATTTGGTGTTATCTATTACCATTCGAATACCTAAAAATCTGAATTTGGTGCCCTTCCGTGATTGTTTGAAAGATGATCAATCAGGCTGTTTGATCACAAACCTTTTCGTTTGAACAGTAACATTTCTGATAATGCCATGAATATGACCTTACACCTTTTTGAAGCTTATGTAGCGTTGGTGTAACACCCCGACCCTCTAAATATTCTTGCTAATTTTAATTTTGCTTAATAATTATGATTAGTAATTTTATATATTGCTAAATTCGGATTTAATAATTTTATTATTAATAAAATATTGTAAAATACCTAAAAATAGTTCTATATATCCAAAAATAATGATAAAAATATCCTCATTCTTGTCTTTTCAAGCTCTTCAATTTCATTACCTATTTTTAATCATGTCAGTGCCCTAAAAAGTTTCATAAAATATTTTTACAAGCTTGAAAAGACAATTTTGCCCTTAAAGCTTGTTTTTAGCCTATTTTCTTCTAGAAAACCCTCTTTTCATCCATCTTTTTGCTTGACGTGTTTTGTTTCATTGTTTTCTTGATCAATAAGGTATAATTGAGTGATGTCGTGCCTTGTTTGAATTTTTTCTTAGAAATTTTATTTTTAATTAGGGTATTGGGCTTGGATTACATTGTTTTATGCAATTGGGCCTAAAAACCATAACTTTTTGGGCCCAGCTCAAGCCCATTCGACCTGCCTTGGCCCAGTAGTGATCCAGCACCTCCTTTGACCAAGAAAAACCAGTCAAACACATGGTTTTATTTTGTAATCATTAGATATCATTAATTGTTCAAAAAACCACTATCCACATGTTTCTTTCTAGGGAGCTGCCGCCCAAGCCAACCATTTCTGAGCTAATGCTTGCATAGATGTTCTAGGCTAGTGTTAGAAAAGATGATTGTGTCCCTAGACAACATAGACCTTAACCCTAGATAAACCCTAGTTAGCAATTACTATAAATACCAAGCATGTGTGAGGTTTTTCCTCACTGATCTGGTCGACAGCCTTAGAGAAAGGGAGAGAGTGATAGATAGCTTGAGAGGAAGTTGAAGATTGAGAAGAGAAAGGGACATTCTAGCCGATTGGTGTATAAAGGTGATGTTGAAGGAATTTTGTGAAATTCTTGACGTTCATCCGAAATTTCCATGCTTTGATCTTATTCTGACGATATTTGATGTTGTCATGATGTTTTATGTAGGAATTGTGATTAGTAAAGCTTGAGAAGATTAATCAAGGTAAGGGTTAGTTTTGCATGTTTTTGGTGGTTTTAATATCTTGATGATTTAGGCTATTAACATGCAATTTGTTGATCTGGAACTTGTTATTCGGTTGATTATGTGCTAGAGAATGATCAATTTGATTTGATGTTGGAAGATTTTGGAGAATTAGAGTAATTATGGAGATTAGGTCATTTTACCCCCTTTGATGAAATAAAAGACTCACCCCTTTGTATGTTTAATTTTTATAAGACAGATGTTGGTAATCGATTCCTTTGTAAACCATGATATGATCACCCATACCCTCGTCCTCCATGTCCGTGCCCTGGTGACCGACAACATGGAGGTAATTGTGGGCTTGTGCCCTACCTAATCCCGAAGGATCTACCGCCAGAGTTTTCCCGGGAGAACGGTCCCGTAGGAGAGCACCACCGCCACATAGATTGGGTTGACCTTACCGGCTCCTCTGATGACTAAGGCGAAGACTCCTCTTAGATGTTGCTGTTACCTTGTGTTTTTCTTTTGAACCATGTTGTATACGCCTTGACTTGTCCAACGTGTGGACAGTTTGAGATTGTATACTCTAATTTGTAGTCTGATGTCCTGGGTGATGCAACGTTCATTGGAACATTCATACTGTCTCCTACCTTCATTCTTTGAGGTATTCTTAGAGTTGGGCTCTCCCCGCTTTGGATCTGATCCACTAGTGCATTTACTCGCATACGCTAATGTGTGCACCTAAAGGACTAAAGGGAGATGTTTTCTCACTTGTATGGTTGTTCGGGGCACGATTATGAAAGAATTCATGAAACAAGATGCATTTGGAGTACATATGAGATAAAGGTGGAATAGGATAGTACACTAAAGTTTCCTACAAAATTGACCAATATCAATGTGACAAAAGGATTGAGATGGATGTTGTTGAAGAATCAAGAAATATTCGAGGATTGGAACGATAAATGGGGATGTAGATTTTCATTTACAGTGAAGACTCAAGGTTAAAGAGGAAGCTTTCCAATATATCTGGTAGTCAGAAGCAATTGTAGAAAAAAACTTTCTCTTTAGACTAGAGTCCTCTTTGGCAACTAGTATCTCTATCCTCCTAATGAAATCCAATGCTTTAATATTTTTGGATTTTTTTACAGCATTATCGAACGACTCTAATGATGACTCATGCATATTTAAAAAGTTATTGTGTGTAATTATGTTTAACTACTTCTATTCACGTATAAAGGTCAACGACAATTGGTGGCAAACACGCACGCTCTTAACAGACGGTACCTTCTCCATCATCAGTCTCGTTTAATGATCAGCCACATATTGCGTCCACGAAAGCCGTACAATTGACGAGGTTAGAGATTGGATCACCTTCTCCGGGGACGACTCAAAGCAAATGTGCATGTACGTGTATTACCCGTTTTCTTTACATATGTTCTTTTATATGAAATAACATATGTTAATGGTTTAATTTATATATAGCTTAAAAATATTGAGTTTACAACTTGATAACAACCTCCAATGCTAGACGCAGGCGTGAGCGGACTAGCAGATTACGTCTAGACAACGTACAAACTAATGAGAAGGTTCAAGTGCATATTCCAAAGGGTGTGGTCAGTGAAGGAGTTGGTGTTATCCGACTCTCATCCAAAATTGGAAGCCTCGTTTTAGTGAATGTACCACCATGGTACAAAAGTTGGCCTTATGTTTTGACAAAAACTAGAGCGTCTTTTAAGGATCTTTTGTTGGTAAGTAATTTCAAGGATTTCTCAAGTTATTAGTATAACAATAGTTCTTGACAAACAAGTGAATTTGTTATCTCTATTTCAAGACGATTTTGAGTTGGATTACGAACGTCTTAAAGTCGTAAAGACCATTCAACAGAAAATGGCTAGAGGCTATCGACAACATAAGGGCTACCTGCATGAGCATTTTCAGAAGTATCCTACCAAGCGGCTCTAGAACATCAGCTTCGAGATACTGATGCAGATTCGTGGGCCAAAGTGTGTTGACTGCCTGAATGTCCTAAAGTTACTCGAGTCTTGAATGCTACCGTTGTCTCTTTAAATCCCTAACTCCATACTCTGTCATTGATCTATCTCCATTGCTTCTCCCTACTGCCCTTAGATTATCACAACAACCCTTCTCACTTGCATGCTCGTGACAACTTAATTTTAACACATGCTCCGAGCACACTAAATAGAAATATGAACTTTTCTGGTGATGCAATACTATCATGTGCTGAAAATTTAATTGGATGGAACAGAAAGCTAGATAAAGAAGTTTGTGACATACATACTCTGTAGCTAGTATGTTCTCAAGGAATGCCCTGACCATGTCAACCGCACGTTTTGCTTTCAAGAGGTTTCTCGAATGGCTTCCAACTTTCCTTACAGTGTTGGCTTTTATATCTCGTTCAAGAAGAGCCTCCAAGGTACTAATAGACTTTGACGCCTCTGTAATATTGTTAACCTGTGCTCATCAAGCGGCCAATCAGTTAATATCAAAAGAGTCCTAAAGAAATATCAATTATAAATATTTATTCTTATTATTGGGCTGTCATATTCAGGGACCGAAGCTAGATTTCACTCTAGGAGGCCAAATATAATTTGTGCTTCAAATTAAAAATAAAATCCTAATAATGTATGCAGGCTCCAAATTTTCTTTAAGTCACAATTCAACCAGACAAAACTGTTGCTTTAAATTGGATACCACTCAAAATGGTCTTCTATTCTTCTCTTTTTGCGTCCATGCCGCGGGGTTTTCAACATGTTAATTAGATATCATATTTGTGTTCGATCGCCTTTCCACGGGAACCAAAAAGGGTTGAACGAGATGAGCGTGGCGTACCTTGGCGACTACGTCGATCTCCGCGAACTTCAAGGCGAGGCCAAAGTAGCGAAAGAAAGGGGAAATGAGAGAGAACGCGTGGGCGAATTTCGTTACCTCCACGTCTGCAGTTTTGGAATCAATAGTGGCTGCGAGCTCCTTGTACACCTCCGACAAAGTCCTCAGTGGCCTCTCGTCGTTCAGGTCCGCCATTGAACTCAGATGCTTATCAAGGTCTACCGGTCTACCTGGTCAAATTTTGGTTTCGGGTGATGGATTTTGAAAAGAAGATAATATTATGTTTTCCATTCCTCTAACACTGGCCTTATACAATGGTGTAATATATACACGTTGTACGGAATAAGTACCTCGCTGACTCAGCCCAATATATATAAGCACATGCATGGTGTCCGAACCTATTCCTGAACCATGTAGAATATTACATAGCTGGGCGTGGTTGCGATTATAGTATCACACTCATCTTATGAGTTTTGCGAGTGAATAAATAACGATTCATTCATGACTTTGCAATCCTCAAGAGGGCTTGTAAGACACCAGGAGATTACCCGCGGCTCATGGGCGCTCCACCTTATTTCTTCTTTATGTATTGCAATTATTTTAATGTTTTCCTTTCCATGCAAGAGATTATATTTAAGCTTGTTTGCGTATTTACTGTCCATAATTAAACTGTAAGCCATACTCGATCTATTCTTGTTTGCAGTAGGATAGATCGTAAAACCCAGTAAATCTCAATATATATGGATAAAATATTTTAAGAAATTAGACGAATGAATTAGGGGACAGTTTCGGTTTCAGATCAGAAGCTACGTGCGTCAGACTAGTCAGCAAAATATATTGTAGATGATCAATATATAGCGCTGAATATACTACGATTAATGCGCGCAGATCAGGCGATTGAGGCCTTTATGATGGGGCAACACAATAAAATCAAATTTGGAAGAAATTTTAAAAGAATATGAACTTATGATGGACAGCTTCTGTTTGCTTCCAGATATCCCTCAACGGAAATCTAACTTCCACTATCCTCTAATTAAAATCGTTATATATTTTTTTTTCATGAACGGAATTGGAATTTATGCTGTTAAAACTGAAAGTGATTTTTTCCTCCCAAAGGAGGATTTAGTTTCCACATAAATATTACCGTTTTTAAAAAATACTTGAGGATAAAGATTATAAAATTCTTATTAGTAAAGTGTAAAAACTTGGAAAATATAACTTAAAAGATTAACGCAAATTAAATTAGAATGATCAAAACTTATCTCCTCCACTTGCACAATTATTGATAGGACTTGATGGCGCAAGGTCAGTTGCAAAGTTGCAACCTCTCTTTTCCCAAAAGCAATAGAACCAAGTGTCTTGTCTCATCTCCTTCTTTATATCTTTTTAATAATAGTATTTATATCATCATATCAATTCCTTCTTAACTTTATTGATTTTTTTTTTAATTTTCTTCTCTTCCCTTATATCTTTGTTCGAATAACATCAAACCGATCAACCAAAATAGAACAAGATTTACTCATTTACATATGCTTCCTTCCTGAACTGTGGACTGTGGAGGATATTTACCCACTGAAGACAATCTCGTTTCCCAGATTTTCTCTGTCAACTGATCAGAAATTAGAAAAATCAGCCGCCTTTACTCTGCTTTTATGCGCCTTTACTCTGCTTTTATGCCGTTCGGTGACAGGTGAGGAAAGCGTTTGTCAAAAAAGGCTGGTGTTAAGTCCCACTACAAAATAATGCAGTTGACAAGACAGAGTCCAGACGACCACAAGAGTCATCCAAACAAATGTTTCTCTGCTGATTTTTTTTTTCCCTTTTTTTTTTTATAGTTTCTGTCTAGTTTTTGTTTGGGTTGTAACGTGTTCGTGGGAGCTCTACCCCTTAAATTGTACTATTTTTGGTCTTAATGACAATGTAACTTTCTCT
This sequence comes from Morella rubra, assembly GCA_003952965.2. Taxonomy (NCBI): domain Eukaryota; kingdom Viridiplantae; phylum Streptophyta; class Magnoliopsida; order Fagales; family Myricaceae; genus Morella; species Morella rubra. Next base: position 97,100 of record RXIC02000237.1, on the reverse strand, counting down.
TTTGAATATTACTGTGGAGACCTAGAAATATTTTACCCTTTACTTATAAAATCAGTAATTTTTTCGACCGCTTCAAGTAACCGCTCGTACTTGACCAACCTGTGATTCTCCTCGTTAAAATTTATCTACACACACAACTATGAGATATTTTTTTCTCCCGAGAGAATGTGACCTCTCATACTTGAATTAGTTCTTTATCATAATTTTTAGACTTATTTTAACAAACAATGCACTTGCATAACAATTTCGTGATCTTTTTCCCTTCTTTTTATATATATATTTTTTAAATCACCCTCCTCCTCACTTCCCATATTGGATTCTCGAGAATGTAATCGCAAGATTGTGAGAAAGTTTTTAATTATGGATGAATCGTGGTTATCGGTATTTTTCAGTTGTGTGTTGTTCCTTCGACGAGTCTAGCACGGTTGGCCTCTTTACTCTCTTTTTTTTTTTTTTTTGTTAAGACCACTAGGCTCACTGAGCTCAATCGGCTCAGACCCCAAGACTCGAGAGGTTAAGGTAGTGCTTAATATTGGTATCATCATTACTCACGAACAGAATAAAAAAACTAGAGTGAATTTTTTTTTCCCCAACATTATGTACACTTTTTTGTTGATCATGTAAGAACTTGAATATTCTGCTGACAAACATATAATGTTAGTATAAATATCTGCTTTCCAACGTGATAACACAATATAAGTGGTCACTGAATTTTCTATAAATTAGGTAAATTCGTAGGTTAACTTAGGCATTGATCTGATCACCTCTGTTCCTCTGCATTCTTGGATGTGAAAAAAACAAATAATTCTTTTTGTTTTTTTTGTAGGCAAAATGGTGGAGCAGGACTTAGCCTGCGGAAGACGGGAGGACGTGCCATCCGAGCTAAAGCTTATGGCCAAAACACGTAACTGTCAATATTCAAGTGATCAAGGTCTTCCACGCGTTTTCCCATATATCCCAAGTGATGGCCGGTATGCTTACATCCCAAGGAGCCGTGCATTGAACGTCCCAGTTCCGCGATTCCCACGCTGGTTTGTAGTCAATGATAATGAAAATCCCTTGGAATGGCTTGGATAGAGGACTAGGGGCGACCGAGGAAATAGTTTAGCATTTTTCCAGTTCCGCGATTCCCACGCTGGGGGCCCGCTTCAATCCGTCGTTGTCGACGCGTCGTGGGTGAAGAGAAGAAGTCCGAAGCTACTTTTCAAATAATAATTTTAGCTATTAAAAAAATGGTGTATTTATCTGATATACTCTAATTGAGTAAATCTAGCACATGAAATTTACCCCGTTATTAAAAATAAATAAATATTTATATTTTGAATTGTAAAGTCATTTCGAATGTTTAGAATGTGTTGCTGTGTTCTGTTTGATACGATCCGTGGGTTTTTTGATTAGGTCAAATCTGTTCAAATTAGAATTTATAACACAAATTGAGTGCTCCAAAGTTTCCTCATAAATTTGACAAAAAAAAAAAAAAAACTCAAGCACTTGCAGCTATTTATAATTTTGTTGATTTTGTTGGATGATCTAATCGAATTCAGGCGAGAAAGCCGAAAATGAATTTAAGGGGAGTGAAGTATCACATTTCCTGGAGACTCAAAATGTATAAAATCAAATAAAACTAAACCGTAACAGGCAGAGTTCTCCTTCAACAAAATGAATTTTAGGGGACGGCCAAATTTTTTATCTGTACTAGCTACTCCGCTGAATATACTACGATAAATGCAGATCACGCGATCCAGGCCTTTGATATATAGTTAAATAAATCAATCCCATTAATTTTTGGAGATATTTAAGATCTTGATCATTCAATGGGCAGCTTCTGTTTGTTCCAGATCCCTGAAGGACCTGAAGGGAAATCTATATAGTTTGCTTTTCTTAGCGCTATCCCAATGGAAATTATGGTACAACCTCATTCCAAAAGATCCAGACTGTAATACGTACAAAACCAAAATTAAAGCTAACGATTATAAAAGAGAAAAAAAAAAAAAACAAAACCTAAAGTGTAATATCTTATCGCTTGTTAATGCTCAGAAAGATCACATGCAAAATCCTAATTCGTTTCATTTTTTTTTTCATTAATTTAAAAAACAAATCTCAATGTAGAAACTGACAATATAAGCCTATGTTTTGATGTTTCATAAACATTTTTCAATCTCAAAACAAGTTTTTTCATCAAACATGATTTTTAACACTATTTTAAAGTACAAATATAAATGTAGCCAACACATTTCCTTATTTTAAAGTTTTCTTTTTCCTTCCTTTTCAAGAGAATTGAAAATTGAAGCTACCCAGAAGTTGGCCACTTGGCCTTTTGTGACGTGTATATATCAACGTTTATGCGCCCATTGTTCCCCTTTCGTTGTTAATTTTTTTGGTGTCCTTCAAGACTTTATGTCTTGTTTGTCTTGTAAAGTATTGTTGCTTGTGTGGTTTGAATTCATCAAAAGTCAAGCCGCTCCACACATATGTCGAAAAGCAATTTGAACATAGCATAATTTGTCACCTCAAAAACTGTGTGTACAGGAATTCAGTTCGTGCAGACGCTTAGTCTATTAAACTTGTGGGAATGTATGAAATGTCGACGATCATAAATCTGTCACTCATTCAATGATTCACACGGAATTTCATACCGTAAGAACGTGTTTTAATTTAGGACCTTGTGCGGGGAATAATTACCCTACAGACGATATTCCACACAGTGGTGCAAACGGATGTTTACACATGCGCACGTTTTACCAATAAAACCGTGCGGACGGATTTGTTACCGTTTGAACAGTTATTTCGTATTTGAATTAGTTTAATTAAAAAATTAAAATGATTTGCAAATCATATTGGTAGAAAGATATTCAATACTCATAATAATAATAAAATGTCTAAAAATATGTAATCGTCATAAGAAAAAAAAAATACAAAATTGATAAGTGAATTAGTGAATATAAATAATCTACCAAAATCTTTGTTTGGGCATAAAATGCAATGAGAGCTATCTAATGTGCTCCATCATCTGCTCGCGCTTTTCTTGGTCCATTTGTTGCAACCTCTGTTCTTGCCCTTTTGCTTCCGTTGCTACACCTCTAAATATTGTTGATGCTCTCGCATGATCGGCTCCATTTTTGTCCGCTTGACCAGAAGCTCTTTATATTCCAGCTATCTAGCCCTCATTCCCTCTATCTTTAATTTGTCCTCGTCCAATCCGGAGACAAATCAATAGACAACATTGAAGATGATGATCCAACAGACAGTACTGAATAGCCTAAACCATGCACGAAACCCACTTTCATCTCCAATACCTCAGTGAAAATCTCTACTTCTTTGTATGACTTTCCCTTTGGTTCGTGCTGCAACTATAACGCCTCAATTTTTTCTACAAATTTAGAATAGCCTATGTATGTTTTGATGTTTCAAAAATATTTTTCGATCTCAATGATTTTTAACACTATTTTGAAGTACAAATGTAAGTGTAGCCAACACATTTCCTTATTTTAAAGTTTTCTTTTTCTTTCTTTTTCAAGAGAATTGAGAATTGCAGCTACCCAGAAGTTGGCCACTTGACCTTTTGTGATGTGTATATATCAATGTTTATGCACCAATTGTTCCCCTTTCGTTGTTAATTTTTTTGGTGTCCTCCAAGACTTTGTCTTGTTTGTCTCATAAAGTATTGTTGCGTGTGTGGCTTAGCTTCTTCAAAAGTCAAGCCGCCCCCCACATGTGGTGCAAAGCAATTTGAAAATAGCAATATATGCAACCTGTTCACACTACAAGAAAATGCACTTTGGGTGTCAAAATATTTTTTCACCCAAAGTGCATATTTAGTCATCAAATCTCCACTTTTATGAAAATTCTTCCCGTTTGTTGCCACTATCTGCGATTTCCCCCTTTCATTTCATGAAAAGACTGTCTGGACGCACTTAAGTGCCTGCAGACCCATCTGTCTCTAATTTTTTGAGGGAAATCAATGGCGCCTAAAATTTCACATCCATCTGCACATGTTTAAAATCGTCCTCATGGATTGACACCTTAAATGACATCATTTTGCATCCCAACACGACAGCATTTCTTCGTATACTTGCAAACAGACGATTATAAATGAAGCTGTTTGGACGGCTAAGATAAACGTCCGCACGGGTTAACATTCTGGACGACATTGTTTTGCATCCCAACACGACAACGTATCATTGTAAACTAGCAAACAAACGATGTTTAACAATCATGTACAGACGTCACTTAAAGCGCTTGTACTTTTTTTTAATACTACACAACATTGTTTGAGGTCACAATAACCGTTCAAACGCGTAAACAAGCATCCGGACATTTTTTGACGAACTAATTTTATTTATAACTCATATCATTCAATTTCTTACCAATTTTTAAATAACCCAAGTGTGTTGGTATTAAATATAAACGTAGGTGTGTTGATGAAAAGTATATAGTCACAAATATAATTCAAGTGTTTTGAAGATCCATATATTAACATAAATAACCTAAGTGTGTTAAATAGTTTTGAGGTTTGGAGAAGTGTAACGAAAAGAGAAACACAACATAAATTAACATGTTTAACTAAGGATGAATAAACAAAAATGCCCATATAGTAACTATAAATATCCATGTCCAAAATATAAACCAAATATACAACTATATGAAATGCCCAACATTTAAATAACATAACTAAAATAAAATAACATAACATAATGATCACGGGAGCTACTCGTCCATGAGCTGCAGAACATAACAGACTTTCTTCATGTGCTCCTCCATATCCCCGACCCACCTCATGAGGACTTGCAAAGAAGATGCCATGACCTTCAGATCAGACCAAATTGACCCCACCTCCTTCCTCAACTGAGAGTCCTTAGTCTCCATAGCCGTGAGCTAAGCGCTGATATCACTGAGCAACTGCTAGGTGGGTTGCATCAACACTCACACTGTACCACTCAACTCTGTCTTCAGATCCTCCACCAAGCGATCTGCTTGTGTCAGTCGCTCTGTTTGATGTCCTTGGGTTGAGCTTTGATTGGGATCCCCCTCTTCAGACTGTGGATGCTGCTCATGACTTCTCAAAGCAGCAGCCCGCAGCTACTGTCGACGTGTTTGAGCCATAGAACGTGACAGTGTACTCTTATTGATTGGCAGCAATGGATGTCCCTTTGACTCGTCAGCGCGCTCAGGTACTAGTGTCGCATGGAGGAACTGTGTCAACAGAAACCCGTACGACAGCAAATCAAACTCATGTGAGAGGGCCTCCGCTCAGACTGTCATGAATATGTATGCAGCCAGATCAACTGCTATTCTGTGTGCCACCAGCAACATCAGCTTGGCCTGGTGAATGAACACTCTGTTGTATGCTTCTTTGGGTTGATGCAGTATGAGACTATGAGGTGCATGATCCACCAAAAGGGAAGAAACTGCCTATGGCTCATGTTGCTTCCCTCCAGCACCACTGTATCCAGACCCAGCATCAGCTAAAATACCTCAGATGAAGAAGGTCGATCCTCCTCGAAAAGTGTTGTCATAGGGAAAGATGCACGGGCTTCTCATAGCCCATAAAGCTCGCTAGTTGTTCTGGCAAGAATAGGACCCAGGTGTTACGGATAAAGACCTCCCAACAAGCGTACGATTTGTTGGGCACCAGAAGAATCGCGGCGTAAAACTCTCACTCCATATCCATGGAAGCCACACGCATCCTCTACAAGTAAGGTACCCAACCTTGACCTTCTATCACCACCGAAAACGATCGATCCTCGAATCTCAGGTCGTTGAAATCTGCCAGGATGACTTGTCGCTCGATAATGATCTATCGACACATGATCAATGCCTGGTGCTACTCCAAAGATAAAGGTGACTAAGGTTCTGCTTGGCTGCTGGAACCATTACCCATGGTGTGTGGATGCTTGCTCATGTTTTCTTTACCTGCAAAAAAGCTTTTGCATGGTTAGATAAAGGGTTCGCACGACTAGGAAAAGCGTTCACACATATGAAAAAGCCATTCGCATGAAGAGCACATATATCAAACACTTTGGAGAAACATCCCGTTGGGTCAAACACACCTGTTCAGCCGGCTTGAAAATGATGACATTGTTTCAAAAGCCTCCCCATGCCTTAGTTTCTACATGTGGATGGAATTCTAAAGGATATGTTTAAATTCTAACGTGGTGAAAACGATGATGTTTTCACCGACACGTCCGGAGAGCTTACTAAAGCCATCAAATGCAAAAGGCCGATCCTCTTTGAAAAGTGTTGTCACAGGGAAAACATGCACGAGCTTCTTATAGCCCATAAGCTCGCTAGCTATTCCGGTAAGAATATGACCCAAGTGTTGCGGACAGAGACCTCCCAACCAGCGTACGATTTGTTGGGCACCAGAAGAATCGCGGCGTAAAACTCTCGCTCCATGTCCATGGATGCCACACCCATCCTCTGCAAGTAAGGTACCCAACCTTGACCTTCTATCACCACCGAAAACGATCGATCCTCAAATCTCAAGTCGTTGAAATCTGCCAGGATGACGTGTCACTCGATAATGATCTATCGGCACATGATCAATGCTTGATGCTGCTCCAAAGATAAAGGTGAGTAAGGTTCTGCTTGGCTGCTGGAACCATCACCCATGGTGTGCGGATGCTTGCTCATGTTTTCTTTATCTGCAAAAAAGCTTTTGCATGGTTAGATAAAGGGTTCTCACGACTAGGAAAAGCGTTCGCACATATGACAAAGATGTTCGCACGAAGAGCACATATATCAAGCACTTTGGAGAAACGTCGCCGTTTGACATCATGAAATGTCCTGACGGGTGAAAACAACTGTTCAATCAGCTTGAAAATGATGACATTGTTTCAAAAGCCTCCCCATGCCTTAGTTTCTACATGTGGATGGAATTCTAAAGGATATGTTTAAATTTTAACATGGTGAAAATGATGATATTTTCACCGACGCGTCCGGACAGCTTACCAAAGCCATCCGGACGAATTACATATGAAACAAAAATTCCTAATTAATATAAATATTCATTCGGACAAGATGCAGAAGACGTCCAAACATATATTAAATGGCAATGTTTTTAGCAAAAATGTTTTTAGCAAAAGATATGATTTATTGTCTGAAGAGTATCAAACACTGTCTAGACACATCGAGGAAGATGATCGAGTTAACTCAGCCATGGCAATCGGCCTCCACTTCCCACACAATCCCAAATACACAACCAAATGATGAAAAAATGCATTCAAAACAATCCTAGCACTTAGTACAATCAATATCTACAAAATAATCAATCAAAAAACACATTGTAGTTGACAAAAAATGAGATTGAAATTTTCAAATGTAAAACTCCAAAAAACCAAGATTTTTACGATTAAAATCATGCTAAAATTGAGTAAATCTTACCTGAACGTGATTAAGTACTCGAATGAAGCAGTTTGCATAAAAATTTGCAAAGAAAAATCGTGTGAGAGAGGAGAAATTTTTGAGCAAATGTGGAGTGAAAAAGAAAAATATGAATTTGTTTGTATATCAACAATCCATCGTAGTCGACCGAATGGGGTTGGCCCGTCCGATCGGATTTTAAGACACGTGGCCCAATTAAAGTTGAACATAATAAATATCAAACAACGAATCATTTAAAACGGTTCAAAACATTAAATGCGTCTTGACCGTCTTCTCCATACATTGTGCAATGTTGAAGCACATGTTTGGCTGAATAAATGTCATGATCCGTCCAGACGCTTAGTCCACCTGTTCGGATGGTACAACTATTTTCAACCGTTGTCCTCATTAAAGACGTGTAAGATATGTGTAATAGCCCGGACTGTGAATACCTCAAGCATTGTCTTATAGTAATGGACGCCGCTATTAAACTGAGGTTACGGCCAGTGGGAGGATCATTAAAGCAATAGGATTTTAAGAAATAAACATCATCAAGACCCTTTATTCCAACCTTTGTATCACAAAAGAACATTAATTCCGCTTTCTATGTACTTCTACAAAACATTGCAGAATAATTACTAAATTCAGTACAATCTACATAGATCTTTATCTTATTCTCTTCTACTCTTCTTCTTCATCATTGCTAAAATAATATATAATAAAGACACTCTCAACGATGATGTCTAGGTTCTCAATGACCCAGACCCAACTACTAGCTTAGTATCAAGACCTTATGAGTCAAACTCTTAGTAAATTCTTCCAAATACATTCTGAACATCTACTAAAGAATTTAACAAATAACGGTGAGTCCAAGGGCATGTTCGTTTCGCTAAAAAATTTAGAATTTGAATTGAACTTTCTAAACTTACAATCCTAACATTACTCCTACACGCATACCAATACAACTCAATATTACTTTTTTTACAAACATCAATACAACTCAACAACTTCTACATGTATGCTAATAAAGCTCAAACATCACCTAAATATTCACACCATACTTAAAATCCTTAAAAGTTTATCAAAATGAACATGCCTCAAATGACTCAGTAAAGCTAGTGGTTAGACAGACATTAGATTAAGAAAAAGATATTGAACAAACCCGTTCATCAATAATATCTCAAAACAGAAGAAGAAAATAAATGAAAAGACTCAATTCTTAAAAATATGATCTTTTCCTTTTTCCATTTTCAATCACCACTACTCTCACTCCCAGAGTGAATCACTTGGCCAAAGTGACAGGTTACAAGTAACCTTCTGTATTTTTGCAGCAGTACTGCCAGAGTACAATACGGTCACAAACTCCCAGAGTGAGTTATCCTAACAAAGGATCTTTCCGCGTACGACGAAGAGGCCAGAATGTCACAACAAGTGAACACATCCTCTTGTGCATAGTACTGTCACATCTTCATAGTATTACGTTAAGTATGCATGTCTCATGTCTCATGTCAACACCCATACATATCATTCATGATATGCAATACCTTAACCATACTTGAACATCAAAATATTCCTTTCTAACGTACAAGTTAAGTTTGCATGTCTCGTATCAACGCCCATACATCTCATTTATGATATGCAAGCACCTTAACTCGTTTCCATCATCAGGAAATTATAAAACATTTCTTAAAGGAACAGTGTTGTGAAGGCAAAAACAACACTTTGATTTCTCAGTTAAAAACTAGCTTAATCACCACGTAGAAAATACCAATTTTGGCATAAAAAGTATTGAAATTAGGAGCAAAGAAATATGTTAAAGCTTTGAAAAATAACTTTTAGAAGAAATTTTGAAAAGAAACGATCAAAATTGAAAAACAACTTGAAAACGAATCGAACTTTGAAAATGATATTTTTTCGAAAGGACGAGCTTGTTCTTCGTCAAGAACACGAAGAACATCAAGAACAATAGGAAGAATAGAAAAATGCTAACAACATCAAGAGATGCTAGAATAAGAAGTACAAGAGATTCACACAAATCATCTTGAAAACTTTTGAATCGAAATCAAAGATAACCAACTAAACTTTACCTCTAAGTGTGTTTGATCTTCACTAATCGATTTCCACCTTCTTGCTTCTACTTCACTTCTCTACTAATCTCAAGCTTAACTCACAATTTGCTAATGAGATGGTGTAAGTTTAAATGGCCAACCACCCTCCTATTTATATGGTAGCTCAGTTTGTCACATCGCGACACGTGTCTCGGCTAGTTCAGTGACTCAAAAGGCTACATTCACCTCACGTCGACACCTAGCAACCTACAGCAACTACAAGGCATGGTAGCTATGGCCAGTCACCGCCGAAATTCTACGGTTTGACACCTCGTCCTTCTCTAGGTTTAGCCTTTTTGGTCGTGTTTTCTAGCTTTGATTCGCCGTGCTTCCTATGTGTCATCTCTATCCAATATTTATCTCTATCCAGAAGTCATTTCTTTCCACAATTCATCTCTATCCACAGTTCATCTCTGTCCACAATTCATCTCTATCCGAATTCATCTCTATCCATAATTCATCTCTATCCACAATTAATCTCTATCCGTAATTTATCTTTATCCACAATTCCAAAAATCGACCTACTAGCTTCCGAAAAATAAAAAGTCTCCAAACTTGAACCATAAACTCGTGGATGAACTCCTGACATATTAGTAGAATAAAAATCACATGGTTCGATTTTCGAGACAAAAACGTCCTACTAGCTTAAAAAATTAAATTGATCCAATACGAGCTCCTCAGCATTCTGAACAATAACCTAGTTGCATGTAAACTCCAAATATCACTAAATCATGTCCTAATCAAGGTTTAGAACTTAGTATCTCAAGTACTACATAATCTCTCTTAGTCACTAAGTATCCCTAAATGCACTACTAATCACAAACAAGATATCATAAACAATATACATGTGATGTTTAAATGTTCAGGGTATGACAAGATGCAACGGTTATGTAAATGTCTGGATATGTCTTTCATGTGTTCAAATGATGTGGATTGGAGTTACGTGTTGTAACGATGTTTTAAACCGTTCAGACGGTTAACAGCCAAATTTAACATTAATTACTTAACTAATTAGTGATCCAAATTTAATTTATTTAATTCACCCAATTTAATTTATTTAAATCATTTAACAAACCGAATGTAATTCACCATAAAATTTAAACTTAATTTATTTATTTTGTACTGCATTTTGGCTACTTAAATCGTATATATAGTTAAGCATGCTTTTGTACTAAACGTCCATTATAACTAATTATACTACCATTCAATTAACTTAGCACTCATGTTAACTGTCTGTTTCATTGTACTAACCGTCCATTTAAATTGTAATATATTTAAACTAATGAAAAAGTATAATTAATATAAAATATCAAAGATAGAAATCCCAAACGAAAAACATAATCATAAAGTCTAGTACAAGCCAAAAACATGATCATAAAATAAAATAATAGCGAAAAAAATAGTCTGAATCACGAGGACGAGGTGGCTTATCGAGACCTTGTCCAGTGGTGTCACGAAAATGCTCCAACCGCTCCTCCATATTATTCACCTGTTTCATGAGTGTCCAGAGCTGTAGCAGAGGGGTACTGAGAGACTGGTACAACTGAGACAAGTGTCCTGTCATGGAAGTTAATTCATTCCGCATAGCAGCCACCTCTTCCTATAGACCAGCCCCCATTAGAGCAGAATTATTCTCCAAAATAGACAAGCGGGTATGGATATCCATGCATAAAATCAGTGTCGGCTCCACCATCATCTGGATACTCTCCTTTAGGTCCACTACCATAGCGTCCACCCGAGATGGTTGCTTTGTCTATGCTTCTGCCTTGGTGATACTTTTCTTTAATCGATCCATGTCCAACCTAACAAAAACCATCTGGACGTTAACACAAACAATTCACACGACCCTCAACTTGGAAAACCAAGCACGAGGAGCCTGCTTAACACCATAAAGAGCACTACAAACGAAGCAAACTTGGTGGGAGGGTGCCCATGGCCTGGAGGAAGCTGCATATAGACTTCCTCAGCAAGATCACCATTGAGAAAAGCATATTTGACATCCATTTGAAATAACGACCAATGTCGAACTGCAGCAATGACAATCAAATATCTAAGAGAGGAAAGTTTGGCAACAGAAGCAAAAGTCTCCCCATAATCAATACCGTACTCATGAGTGAAGCCTTTAACAAAAATACGAGCTTTGTGTCATTCAATAGATCTGTTTGCTCAAGTCTTAATCTTGTAAACCACTTACATCCTACGACAAAACTTTCTAAGAGGCAAATCCACTAGTTCTGAAGTGTGTATTTTGATAAGAGCATTTCAGAGCTTTTTGCCAAACAGGGTTAGAACTAGCCTCACGAAAAGTACGAGGCACGTGGAGAGTGGCAAGGGCAAAAAAGCAATGATAATCTTGTCAATGTACTGTAGGAGCTCTTACCTGAGATGAACGACGGGTGTCGATGGGTGGTGGGGGTGAAGGGGTAGATGGCGGGGATAGAGGGTCATGGAGTGATGTGAGGTCAAAGGAAGGTTCAGGATGATCAACAGGCGTGGCAACATCATCAGAAGGAGCTGATGATGGATCACTTGAAGAGCTAGCATCACTTGAAAAAGGGTTAGTAGACTTGGGAAACAGAGCAATAGACAGGTCCGTGAAAATGTGTGATGGACAAGAGCACACAGATGTGAAAGAGGAAAGAGTAGTAAAGAATTTGTGTTCCGAAAAAATCACATGACGAGAAAGCCGAAGACGCTTGGTTTCTCTAACACCATAACCGAGGAAGCAACGGAGCCTAGAATGAGGCTCTAACTTAGTACGTTCATGGGGGGCAAGAGAACAAAACAGACACAAACAAAGACTCGGAGAGAGCAATAGTTAGGAACTTTACCATAAAGCAGCTCAAAAGGAGTATTGTTGTGAATAATGGGTGAGGGGACACGATTTATAGTATAGACAACAGTAAGAGTAGCGTTGTCACACCCCAAAGCTCCAAGGCTAAAGGGTGACTTACAAACCATAAACAAATAGACTTTTGTATTAAAAAAAAACATATCTAAAAAAATGCGGAATAAACTTTATTTAAAAACTTCAATAAGTCTCTCTTAATAAAACTTAAAAACTCTTTCAGAATGCAAAGACAAATCTAAATATGATTAGACTCAAACTAGAGTCTGACATTTATTTTAATAATCTCTCAGCTACCCGCCCACGTGTCATCTAATCCTGGCTATCGACACGCTCCTGATCAACATCTGAAAATAAAGAAAACAATAGCAGGTGAGTTCGACAACTCACATAGTGTTTGGGAGTAAAATTTTAGAAAAATTTTAGGTTAAAATTTTAGGAGTTGGTAAAAAGGTGAAGAGAGAGAATGAAAAAGTTGGTGAAAAAGTGAAAAAAGTTTGTAAAAAAGAGAAAGAATTGTAATGATGATAAAATTTTAGATGTTAAAATTTTAGTTTGGCAAACACTATGTCAGTAAGCAAGATCATTATGCTAGTGTGTATCCCATGAGCCACATTGTAATAGTAAGAGACTGAATATTTAAAATTTTTCTAAACTGATGAAAGCTATTTTTGACAATTTCAATAAAACATCTTTATCAATAAAACACTTTTATCTATATAATATATTACTATAGAAAATATCTTTATCAATAAAACAATTTTATCTATATAACATAATACTATAGAAAATCAGTTTTATCTATATAAGAAAATCAAAATAGTTTTATCCACATAATACTATAGAAAATTATTTTTATCTGTATAAGAAAATCCCTTTGGCAATAACTGTGGGTCACGTTTACCCCGTGACAGGGTTGTGCAGTTGCTACCTAGTTTGGGGATCAGCAAACTAAGCCAATACTATGGTAGAATTCTTCCTTACTAAGGCTTGGCCATGTCCAAGTGTGCACTCGGTAAGAATCTACAAAAGAACCACTCCGTTTCCAGAATGGGTGCACTCAATAGGTTGCAATTGGTACCAATGCACTGTCTCTGTAACTTTGGGCCTCAAGGTTTGAAAATACCATATGGGGGGATGAAATATCATATGACAATATCTTATGAATTGGTATGAATGCATACATAAATGAATATATCAAAAATGATAAATATCAAAAAGCTTTGTTTTAAACATTGAAAACATCATGAAATATCATTGGACATAAAAATAGGCTCATGTTTACACATTTCATGCTATAATCTTTGACAATTTTATAATAAAGTGATGCATATAAAACTCCGAGGGTTTTCAATAAAAACATGCAATTTTCAAATATCACCTTGGTCTTTTTAGAAAATCTAGCATAATAACCCGCTTACCTGGATCCTCAAGCAAATAAGCCTCTGACTTAGCACCTATCAATACAAAATTTAACACATTATAATATGCCCAAACGGAAACACAATGAAACTCTAAATCTGCCCGGCATGATTAAATCCGAAATTCACTGTCAGATTCTAAAATATAGCTTACCTATCTCGGTTTCCCTAAAATCCCCAAATTAAAATATATTCTTCCCTAAGATGTTAAATATACACCTGTAAAATCTCATATCCATATTCCTTGTACAACTCAGTCAATAAAATCGATATTCACCTCTGTTCACGGAGTCAAACTATACCCTGAATAATTCGGTACTCATCAATTCCAAAATTCATAGAGATCTATCCCGATATCCAAAATCTCAAAATTTATATAAAATATTCATATATGGGTTTTAAAGATACCAATAAAATTTCATGTCGAAATTTGAAGACTAGCTATGTCATCCGATTCAAAACCCAATCTGTATCACAGGATCTTTCTCAGCAATTCTGATTTCTCTAAGCCTAAATTCCGGATTTTCAAAACCATAACAATACATCTCCAAAATTACAAAACTTTAACCCAATCCTCCTGCAGATGTCTAGTACGAAATATCCAAAAATCATAATTTTTCAACTTCTAGGGTCGGCTATACAAAAATAATTCGATCTACTACTCAGATCAAGAACCTGAATTTTCCTGAACAAATCTTGAACCCAAATTTCAATTACTCCAAGAAACCCATTAAAACTATTTCAAAAATCTTGAAATAATTAGGGCTAGATCTAGACACCCTATGGTTTGATCTCTAATAAAAATAATACAAATAAAATATCAAGAAATTTGAAAGCAAGAAAACCCTTCCTTTTTGGCATAAAAGTGTGGTGTGTAAAAATTAAAACCAATATGTAAATCTATATATAGACTCACACTAGTAATATAATCCTTTTAAAACTCTAAGACTTTTAAATTTAAAAAAAAAAGTCACAAACTTTAAAATTTTAAGAAGGTTTGACTAAGTCAAAAATAAAAATTCAACTATTTTAAATGACTTAACTCAAATTTCAAATTTAAAGAAGACATTTCAAATTTTTTTAAAAAAAGACATTTCAAATATTAAATAATTTTAAAATAGATCTCGGGTGTTACAAGGTTCACCCGAAAATCGTTTTGGAAGACACGCAGAGAGGAGAAGTGATCTGACTATATCCAAGACCTGATGATGTTTTCGTTCTATGCAACTATTCTGTTGAGAGGTGTAGGGACAAGATCGATGGGGACGAGTGTCGTTTTGCTGTAAAAACTCATGGAAAGATTTCTTGTTATATTTCATAGCATTATCAGAACGAAAGATTTTAATGGTATGAGAAAATTGTGTTTGCACCATTTTGTGAAAATTTTTATAAATTCAAATAATTCAAGTATGCAAAAGATAAATCAATGTATAACGAGAATAATCATCCACAAATATGACAAAATAGCGTGATCCCCCTGCAGTGGAGATCAGAACGGGACCCCAAATATTAGAATGAACAAGATCAAAGGGAGCAGAGGAAAACGAGTCACTAGTATTAAAAGATAAATGAGTTTGTTTGCCTAATTGATAAGAAAGATAATCAAACTCAAAAAAATCGACAGATCGAAGTTGACCAGTAGATGCTAACAACTGAATGTGGGGCAACGAAGTATGACCAAGACGAGAGTGCCAAAGACTGGTGGAGGTGGTGACAGTAGCAAAAGAGGGAGACACTGGAGACGGAATATGCAAGTGATCCAACTCAAACAAGCGTCGAATCTTACGGCTGGTCCCAACTAGCTGCCCCATTCGTGGATGCTGCATATCACAACCTCGGTTAGAGAAATGAGGCTTTAAACTTAACTCACAAAGTTGGCCAAAAAAACAGAAGATTCAATGATAAGTTAGGGACGAAATACGTATGATCAACAATGAGGTTAGAAGTAAAGATAGATCGAAGATGGCTAACAGGCATATTGGATGCATTCGTGGACTAAATATGATGAGAATGATGAAGAGCAGTTTTTGTACAAGAGAGAGTGGAATCAGAGGTCATCTGATTAGAACATGCAAAATAAAAAAACCAAGATGATTTACTTGAGGTGTTGGATAAAGCACTAATGGAATGAGACAAAGAAGAGGACTTGAAAGCAGATGAGTCAGTAGAAGTAACCACAACAGTCTGTTGGAGAAGGTCTTCAGAGGCGCGAGCCTGTTTCCTTTGTAACTTCAACCAATCTTTGATCACATGACTAGCTTCTTTTCAATAATTGCAGAAAACCTTGTTAGAAGATGAATGAGGTTGTGGTGCAGAATGAGTGGAAGAGGACCTGGAAGCAGCGGCCATAACACGGTGATCTGTAGACTGCATCCACATCGTAAAACGACGATTCTCATCATAAATTTACTCAGCAACTGTAATGTCCATAGTGGGAAGTGTGGCACGATAAAGTGGAGATGCTCGAGTAGAATCAAAAGCATCTTGGAGAGCCCTCATGAGGTGCAAGAACTTCCTATGGTCATGATACTGAGCAAAAAGCTCACTGCCATGCTAGCAATGAAACTCGGGTTCTGCAACAGCCAACTAATCCCAAGGATTAGTGACTTGAGAATAAAAATCAGAGATAGACTGACCAGGTTCCTAACACAGCTAGTAAAGTTTTGTCTCTAGTTGAAACTGAAGTGATGCATCATTGGTATAGTTGTATCGGTTCTCTAACAAGTCCCACGCAGCCTTTGCATTGCCAAGTTTTGGAAGATGACTGTGAGTGGAAGGAACTAAAGTGTTGATGAACCAAGATAGAATTTTGCATTGAATGCTTTCCCATTCCTCCAACGATTGGCATATTCTAAGGCAGTCTCTGATAAAAGCTTTTTAGGATGTGGAAAAGCCCCAAATACATAGCGCCAAAGTTTCCTTTAAGAAAATCCCTTATAGTTGAAGCCTAAAGATTGTAATTTGTCCCACCCAAAATGATCTCAGTAGGCTAAGTGACATCATTTGAGGAAGACATAGTCGTCCACAAAAGTAAGAAGATCCAAAACGGCAACCAAAAGGCAACAATCAAAGTCAACCAAAAGCCAACATGACACGTCACTGGGGACTGGGAAGCTGAGGTGGAGGTGAACTGGGCTGCAGGTGCCTGGAGCGGCACAGAAAATCTTCACATAATCTTGTGGCGGCGCGTTAAGGTGCATGCGGCAGAGGATTGACGTGAAATTTTACCAAACCAAAGAGCGTTGATGGATGAAAACCTTTGTGATAGTAGTTTGGCATGAGCAATCTTCGAAGTGCTCCAAAACGACAAGGATACTGGTGGGAGAGTGAAAGACAAGAGAAAAGCACAGCAACTGGAATCTCTCACAAGGAAGGAGGCTAAGAGCGTCAGAATTTTGGTGGCTCTGATACCATGTAAAAGAATGCAATTGGAAGAAATTGAGAGAATTTTGTGTATTTCTATGTGTATAGAATTGTACGAGGACTGGTCTATTTATAGGTGAAGAGGCCAAAGAAGAAAATGAATGCAATAATTACAGAATAATTACAAAGATGGAAAGAATCAATTAGAATCGTCTAATTGCTAAACTTGGGGATTACTAAAGAGTGATGCCCAAGTAATGAGATATATGGTAATATATCTCAACATTGAAGACTACAATTCTTTGCATTTATGGAAATTCACGCGATATTTGCCGAGTGCAACTATAAAAGGATAATAGTTTTTTTCAAAGTTTACGCAGAGTAAAAACCCAGTGGAGAGACGAGAGAAAAGAGTGGCATAATTGAGATGTCTTTGATGTTATTCTCGTCTCTTTTGTGTGTGGGGAAATTGGGTGTATTAATGAGGCTTTGTCACGCCCCAAACGCTAACTCGAAGGGTTAGTAAACAGCCGCAAGCATCCCCAACAAGGAATACTCAAGCGAACGTACTAAATTCTTGCAGCGAAATTTTTTTTTTTTTTTTATATATATATCGACTAATGCGCGTAATGAAACATTAGAACCTGCTCCGCAAACAATAAGTTGAAGTAAGTACAATACAGTCATAAAATATCAATTGGTTAAAAACCCTAAACTTTACTGGGCCGAATAACCCATGACCACCACACATCGGAGGCTCATGTCGGCTCTTTCAAAAATTATCTCTAAACCTTTGCTGAAATTTACTGAAATAACAAAAAGGGAAGAGGAAGTCCTCGTCAGCCCCTCTCCTAGGTTTTAAGGTCCTCTTCTTAGGTTTCCTCACCTGAAATATTGTCTGGAATGATACAATTTAAAACTGTGAGTCAAATGACTCAGTAAGGGATATATGCAATAAATAGTGCATGTCTCGCATATTCATGGATATCAATGTATGAATGCCAAATGAAATGCTTGCATATGCAATGAGACAACGTACTACATGTACTTGGTCTTGAAAGTAATTTTTTTTTTAATTCTTTCTTGATTGGGCAACTTATCTCGCTCCATTTACCCCTGAAGTCAGGGTTGTGCGTTCCCTTCGGAACTATTCCCTTTTTCCCTTGGGAATACGTCATTTGATTGAGCTAGTCCTCGACGTGGCCCCAGGCCATCCTTCTCACACCTTCATCCTTTAGTGTGATTGCACATACCTCAAGAGCTTCTACATTCCATGCCCTCCATCCTTCGCATTCGTCCTTCGGAGTGGATGCACCTATCTTAATGGTACGGTACCGACCAACCTCAGCCCCTTAACGTAACTTGTCATACTACTTCTCATACTTTCATTTGCACAAAACTTTCTTCTTTAAGAAATCATGCAAATGCTTATGTCGTGAAATGCTTGATAATGAGAAATCGTAAATGCACGCCTCATAACTTATCATAACGTAGCATAAAGTTGTACTTTCATTTGCATAAAATTTCTCTTTCATCCTTATGAGAAAAATAAATGCAAATGCTCATGACGTGCTCATGTCATGCTTGATGATAAATATCATGATGTGTATCATTCCAGTTTTTGAAAAAACATAATTTTCCACTTACCTCCGTCCACTTGAGCTTATGGTGGCACCTTGCCTACAAATGAGTCATACTAATGTTATTTAGAGGTTCACTAGATGTAGAGAATAATCATTCAATCAACTTCAGCACATCATACAAAATCACCCACATTTCTTGACTTCCCAATGGTGATCCTATGATGCAAAGTATTATTGTAAGGTTGCAGAAGCCATAAGACTAATTTTCTAAATAACACATTAAAATTCCAGGTAATTTGGAGCTCGTTTGCCACTCGAAAGATTTACTGAAAATGCGAGCTGCTGAGGACGTCCAAGCGGGCAGCCCCGACGTCTCCAGCCCCAAAATTCATAACTTCAAAAACACCGCTCCAAATTACATGAAATTTCTTTTAAAATATTCTTCTTTCATAGTTCAAGCTTGAAGATAAAATCATAAACATCGGAATGTCCATGCATTGTCGAAAACACTTCATATCAGATAAAATTCCTAGAGTAATACTGCTGCTGCCACCAGCTCGGTCTTCTACTTTCAAAACATCACAACTTATTCATTACACCTCTAAATCACACGAAATTTACCTTAAAATGTTCTTCTTTCATAAACTTAAAATTCAAGACCAAACTCGTAAAATTTGGACTTAAACCGAGCACTCGAAATGAACTAACATTCCGGACGTACAAGGCTGCTGGCAGCTTGACGTCCGGGCCTTGAACTACGCATATCTCACCCAATACTTATCGGAATCACCCAAGGTATGGCTTAAAATCTTCCTATTTCCTAGGCCTACAATCTAGGATCCTCTCAAGATCAAAGGATAAGCATAATTGCAGCCAAATACACTCCTAGTTCGAGCTTTGAAATCTGCAGAAGTACATTTCAGCAACTTGTCTAACATCAGCAACTAGTCTAACAAGCATTCTCTATCGTCCAATTTCCAATTCTTCTACCCTTAATTCACCATGCAAACCTAGATCCATAAAGGGCTGCAACCAAAATCAAACACCAAGGGTTCGGTTGCAACTCAGCAACCTAAAACATGCCTAATTCCCATTCTCCTTGTTTCACAAAGCACAATCTCTTTATTCTCCAAGTATAGTCCAATCCCTTTAAGTGTTTAGCTTGCTGGTCTACCCACTTTACCTACATGCAAGATACCTACACCTACATGCAAGATACCCACAGCAAGCTACCATCAAGAGAAACATGCAAGAAATAAGGCAGTGAACACATTCGGTCAACAGCAAGTGTTTTCCCCAATTTCAACATCACCTACCCAGGCCATGCATGTGCAAAACAAGTTTCAGCTCTTGCCTACGCTTCACAACACTTCACAACAGAAGCTATTCTCTTAAAAATCCCCTACTTTTACACAACTTACAGCAATATCATGGTTCTATAATCATCAAGCCAAAGTTATTGCATCATCCTTTCTTTTAGGCTTTCCAACAAACACTTTGCATGCCTACCAACATGCAGCAACAGCAAACTCAATCCAACTTGCAGCAAACTCAAATCCATCATGCTTAGGCTTTCCAACAAACACTTTGCATGCCTACCTTTCATTCCCAACTCTTAAACTCAAATCCAACATGCAACAAACTCAAATCTAACATGCAGCAAACAAAAACAAGGATAGGAACTGAAACTAACTTCTAACAATTCACCCACACGAAAATTTTGAATCCAAATGTTAGATCCCCCTTTACCTTGGCTTATCTTGGTTTTTCCTTCTCCTCTTCTCTCTTCTTCTCCTTCTTCCTCTTCTCTCTTCTTCTCCTTCTTCTCTTCGGGTTCTTCCTCTTCGTGTGAGTGAGTTAGAGTTAGGGTTAGGGCAAAAGAGTGAGGGAAGGGAGTGAAGTATGCGGCAAAAAAAAGGGGGGGGGGGGGGAAATGGTTTAGGCATGAAGTGTTTTGGGGGGGGGGGGGGGGGGGGGGGGGAAGACAAGGCTGCCCTCCCCCAATGCTTTCCTCCTTCACGTGATTTCCCCATTTACCTTTCTTTTTTTTTTTTTCTTTCTTTTTCTGCCACTTCATTATTATTAACCCCAACATGCCTTTCACACATTTTTTCAAGAGTCAAAGTCCCTAATTCCCTAATTCAATTCTTCCAAATATAATATATTCCAACAATTAAAATGATTAGTTTAATTAATCCCAAATACTCAAATTTAATACTATTAAAAAAAAATTGCAAACGATATAACATGTAATCATAGCTAAAGATGCATAAAAATGCTAGGGGGAACATTCCACCTAGACAAAATCTTAGAGTAATTTACCCATACTTACCTTTCTCAATAATTAGAGTAATACACCTTTCTCAATAATTAGAGTAATACATTTAAGAAGTCATAATAAATTTTTTTTTTTTACAATGATAGAAATAAGGTCGGGGTCTCACAGGCTTTGGGCTTGAGTGTTGTGTTACCACACTCTTTGTACTCTATTTTTCTTATAGCGAATTTTTTCCTGAGTTTCTGCAAATGAACGTAGGCTTCAAAACTAAATTACTTAAATCTTGGTGTTTTGTGTGACTGCTAATTTTATTCTCATTTCTACTCCCTATCAATTCTAAATATTTATTCAGATCGTCATAACAAGTATCTGTCTAAGATTCTCCTAGAAATATCAGTATATTGAAGGAGTGAGAAAGAGAGATCAATAGACAAGACGCCCATCCGAAGGTACTACGTTTGTTCGAACAGATTTTTAGGACAAACTTCCTTTCCATTGCAAAAAATTATTGATGGATACTGTTTGCTGTCGTTCGAATGACACTTTTTGGGATAGAAAAAAATATTTCATGATGCCAAGTGATGCCTTTTGGGATGGTTTCGTCCATACCAAAAAGTACATTATTTCTGAAGCGGATAAAATTTTGTCCCAAAAAACTATTTTTGGGAACGGAAGAAATTAGCTGTAAGCTTAGGGTTAATGGGTTGTACTATAACTACTCGTCCAAGCCCACTAGTAACATATCTAACCCACTGCTAATACTACTTATTAAAATACGAGACTATCTATCCCATTGCTGACGCTTGACAGCGGCTATTGTCTTTTGAAATTCTTAAATCCATAACTCCATACTCTATCATTGATCCACCATCTCCACTTATTTTTCTCCCTACTTTCCCTCAGATTACCATAATATCCCTTCTCGCTTGCATGCTCGTGACAACTTCATGTTAGTTCTATTTTCAAGTAATCAATTTAACATATGCTCCAAACACACTCGATACAAATAAGAAAAGCTAATTGGATAGAGCAAAAAGCTAGATAAAGAAGTTAGTGAAATACATACCCTATGGCTAGTATCTTCTCAAAGAGTACCCTGACCATGTCAACCCCACGTTTTATTTTCATGGGGTTTCTCGAATGACTTGCAACTTTCCTTAGAGTGTTGGCTATTATATCTTCTTCAAGCAAATCCTCCAAGATACCAATAGTTTTCGATGCTTCTGTAATGTCATTAACCTGTGATCATCAAGCGGTTGAAAGAGTCAAAATGAAATACCAATTGTAAATATTTACTTGTCATTGGGTTGTCATATTTAGGGACCGAATCCAGGATTTCCCTCTAGGGCCAAATAGAATTCTTACTTCAAATTAAAAAAAAATAATCCTAATAATGTACTCACTTGGCTTTACCTCTGCTTGTTCAGGTCCGCCATTGGACTCAGATTTCGCTCAAGCTCTGCCTGGTCAACTTATGGTTTCGGGTGATGGATTTTGAAAAGATCGTTTTATAAAAAATTTTAAGATTTTTATGATTTTTCATAAAATTGTGAATATTTACGGCACATTGAAGTTTTAAAGGTTCTTGTGTAATGATTATTGAAAAGTTTTAAAGAAATTTATTTTTTTTTTTTTTGTAAAAATTGTAGAAATAGATGATTTGATGTAACTGTTTAATAAAAAAAAAGTTGGAATTAGTTGGAAAAGTATGAAGAGAATATTTGTTTATAATTTTTTTTAAAAAAGAAATTGAAATTTGTGTGACAAGTTGTTAAATTTTATGTAAAAGATATTGGTGTTTTTATAGAATTTTTTGAGATTTTACATATTTGTTTTGTAAATTTTGTTAATACATTATATTCTAAAATTCGTTTGCAAACCAACATACCTTTAGATAATAATGTTTTTCATTCCTGGAACGTTGGTCGTTTTTCATACGTCAAACGTTGGCAATATACAATGGTGTAATATATACAAGTTGTACAGAACTGACTCTGCCCTATATGAGCACATGGTGTCCTAACCAATTCTAGAACCAGCAAACAAACAAGAAGTTCCCAGGCCTCTTAAACAAACAAGAAGCAAACAACCAAAAGAGCACATAGTGTGCCAACCAATAAGAGCATATATGTACCATGTTGCAATCGATCAAATGAATTGAGTGTCCATTTAGTTGAAAAACGGTAAAAACGATATTGATAGTGACAAAAAAAAAATTCCATAGATTTGTACGTCACGGGATTCCGAGTTTCGACCTCTTAATTTTATTTTATTTTTGAATGATGAGAGTATTTCGAGTTTCATCCCCATTCATACTTACGTTACGCTTTGTGTAGTCAAACTTCAACCAACAAACAAACAAGAAGTTCAGAGGCCGCTTTGCTCGTGAGATAATGGTGGTGCTACATGATGGACTTTCAGAGCCAATTGAAGTGAGATGAACGCACAAGAAGAAAAAGTGATCTTATATATATATATATATTAATGGGGCTTGAAGGATATTATAAGCAGAACAATATTGACTTGGAATGTTGTCAGACATGGACTAGCTGTGCATGCGTGTCGCTTGTGCAAACACCCATGCTCCTCAGGCCCAACGTGCTGGTCCACCTCCACAGGAAGCCTATTTTGCAAATAACAGAATTATTGACGGCAAGTTAGCTGATTTGACTAATTCTGTTTGTTCTAAATCGAATAAATTGTCATTTTCTAAGATTGTTAAGTGTTAGCCCAAGATTGTTTTTCCAAACAATCCATTTTGATTTTGATGATAACAAAGTTTTCAAACTCGTTTAAGACTTTAGATTTTACATTGAAAATCTCTTTTAAGAAAATGATATTTTTTAAAGCATCAAGGTTTCTCTATTCTAAAATATCTCTAAGCATACTTGAACACCTTTACACAAGTTAATTGGTCAATTTTTATATTGTAGGTGTTTTTGAGATATGTTGAATTGGAGTAGTTGCTGTCAAAGAAAATTTTTTAGACTAATTGTTGGAAGTGTCGACACATTGAACCATAGTGTCGACACATTGCACTGACAGCCGAGACAACATTTTCAGACTAAGTATTCAATGTGTCGACACATTGAAGACAAGTGTCGACACATTGCACTATCTCCCGAGAGTAAAATTTCAGACTAAGTTTAAAGTGTCAGCACATACCATCAAAGTGTCGACACATAGTGCGAATTTACAGAAATCCTAGAACGACGCCAACTCATCCAAAAAGTCTCCAAATGGTCTCAAATGACCTCCAACGGCACTCAAACTTTACAAGAAGACCCTTGAAGCCTAGAGGACTATATATGGAATGAGATAGAGAGAGAAAGCAAGGACTTGCATCATTATTCAAAATCTACCTCCGATAGAGAGAGAAAGCAAGATCCAAAGATTTCATTTGCTGATTCCTCCAAGATCAAAGCTCCCCTTGTTAAATCTTATTCTCTTGCTTATCCTTGACGATCTAGCCTCCAAAGAGAGAGAAGTTTCTTGAAGAAGAGACAACACACTTGCAATCAATCGTGCCCTAACTTCTAGAGAGAGAAAGTGCTTTGAAGAAGAGGGAAGACCGCACTACCAAGAAAGCTTGTGCTCCTACTTGCCAAACTTTAGTTTCATTCAAGAATCTTGTCTTCTTGCACTTTATTGAGCTTTTCATTTGCTATTCGGCTTAGAGAGCCATTATTCATTGTACCCATCTGTTGTAAAACATTTAAGTATTGGGAAAACACTTGGTCCTACTTGTGAGGTAGAAGAAATCCCTTGGGTTTTGGGATTTGTGAAGAGAGTTAAGCGTGAGCTCGAAAAACGCTTTGTAAAGGTTCCTTAGCACCCGGGAAGCTAAGGTGTATTTGCTATTTGGAGAATAGTGAAGGAAGCCTAAGGAAGTCAATAGCCTTGGAGGTGGACGTAGGCAAGTGTTGGCCGAACCACCTAAAAATACGGTGTCATCTCTCTAACTCTATCACTCTTACGTTTCAGTACATATTCATACTTATGGAGATTTATGTTTTATGCTTTATTATTATTGCATATATTTTGCTTAGCATTATACACATTTAGATCTGCATTATTAATTGTTAAAAAGGGTATTTTTCAGATCTGGGTTTTTATTGAAAAAGGACTAAGTTTTTGATAAACCCAATTCACCCTTCCTCTTGGGTTGTTATTTAGACTTTCATTAAGGCTAAACATTTTTCATATAAAAATAAATTTCTGATAATAGCCAACAGATTCATCCAAGGTTTGCATGGCAAAAGAATATATTTCTGAAAAAGAAATTAAACATACCAACTTAGATTAATCAAGGGCAGAAAAGGGATATTTGAAATGGTGACTCTAAGGGGATCACCTCCTGAGGATTGAACGATCTATTGAGAAAGGTTCGAGCTATGGCTATCCAAGTTAAATGCGAAAGGTATCTTCAAGGAAATTCAAGTTTGGACGTTGTAAGTATTTTTATATTAGATATTGGAAAAGTTAAGCAAGATTTAAATAGTTGTGACAATTTTTCCTTTTTTGGTTTGTATGTTATATATTTGTGTGCTTTATAATTTAATTTATATAAACCACAATACCATTGTGTTATATCCTTTTTTCTAAAAGTTAAGATCAACAGCGGAGTTGATGCATCAAAATAGAAAATATTAAGGTTTTCCCCTTTTTATCAATTTATTGGTATGATTATTAGAGTAAAGTTTTCAAAACTAACTTATTCATTTGTAATAAATTGTAACGAGCCAATAAAACACGAAGTTTTCAATAGCTGAACCATATACATTTATCTAGGATAAAAGAGAAGGGAAATGTAGTAACATAAATATTTTTCTCTTAAAATAATGTGCCTACGCACATATGTATATACTCAAGTGTATAGGCTAAACCTTTTTTTTTTATTATGATTATAAACGAAAATTAAAGAATCAATACAATTTCTACTACATTAACATCAGGGTGTCACAATAGGCATCTATCCTACCTCTTCTCCTTCGCCTTCTTATAGGATCATCCATCAATTTCTTTGGGAAAAAAATCTAATTATTTTTTGCTTCCACTTATAAGGTAGACAACTCTTCAAATGTGACCCCATAGTATAGGTCTAGGTCTCTTGATCTTTATGATGACAATCAGTATGCCCAAAGTAGTTGCACTTGTCCATAGTTTCTTTAGATCAACAACAGATAGACCAGTGAAATTATTCCACTTAGAGATGTTGGATTTTGAAGGATCATTTATCAAACTATTGAATAGAATGATCAGACAAGGATGACCCCTGAAGGTAAGAAATCCAACACTACAAGAGAAAGGACTTAGGCTATCAAACTCTTGGGCGACAAACCAAATTTTGTTACAAAATCATACCCTTTCCTGACAAAACAACAAATTTTGTCTAGTAAAACTCTGTCTAGATGATATAAATATATATCCAAATGTTTTCACGAGTGATGCAGATCCAAACATCACAAATTTGTGACAAATCCATTTTCTTAGAGAATTTGCAAAACCATCCGCACGCCTTTCTTGACCGTTGGCACGAATTTTGGGAGACAATCCTATTCGTTACCCATCTGTGACGCAGTAGAATTTGCCAGAAAAGCCAGAAATACATCCGGACGGTTATGCAAAACCATTCGAACAGACGTTTCATTACTCACATGGTTGACACACGTCTGATGCAGACATTTATGCAAACAGTTGAGAAACATTCAAACGGGACAAAACAGTACAAGTGCCATTGACCGAATTGTCAATGAATAGTGGACCTCCACGTTGCTTGTCCGTACACATCTACACATCCAAACAGGTTTGTACGACTTGAGATTCTAGGAGATCTTTGCAACCGTTCCAGATTTGGTATTTAATGCACACAAGATTGATTGGTACCTGTGGAAAATGTCCCTGTGCGCATGATTTTGAACAGTCCGGACGCTGTTGACGGATTTTAAAGTCAAACAAAACCCATTTGAATGCCAAACTTATCGTAACTGACCCTTCATTTTCTCTTCTCTCTCGGACCTCTCAAGTTCTCGTCCAAACATTCTACATTTCCTTCCTATTTCGAGTTCTTCATATCCAGGTGCAGTTCCCATGTTTTTATTTTGATTCTCTTGAACTGGAAGGTCTATCGGCTCTAGACGCGCCACCATAAACACCAGTTGTGCTCAGGGGGTAGTGTATTCCTATGATGGAGCTGCGGCTAAATGTTGTAGCAGAAGATGAGGTGGACAATGCACCAAAACCCGGGCAGAGATATCAGTGACGCTGATGACTGGATCAAATAGTTATACTCTCTCGTCATCAATCAGAAGATCTCCTTTGTTGGCAATTAACTAGAGGGCTTGACAACAAGATAGCCCCCAGTCGCCTCTAAATTCCTACGTATTGAGACAGGATGTGAGGGGAAGCCTGACTCGAACTCCTTGGATGATGACCTCCCACTAGTCAGCGTCATTGTCAATCTCCTGCAACGCTGAGTAAAACTCACTATTAGAAAAACGAGACATAGTGACGAAATTTAAATTTCAAATTTCAAATTCAAAAGTCAAATTTCGTCACTAAAGCTCAACTTTTTGTTGTGATGAAATTTAAATTTCGTCACTAAAAATATTATACATTGATTATTTGGGACAAATTTAAATTTTGTCACTAAAAGTAGAGTTTTGGTGACGAAATTGTCGTCGCAAATAAAATATAATATTAAATAATTTTATTTTTGTGACGAAATAGTTCGTCAAGGAAGAAAGAAACCTTTTGTGATGAACCTTTTGTCACAAATTGCGATACATCGTCCCCGGATGTTCCCTCGTAGAAATAGACGATGGATCGTCCAAATAGTCGTATAACTTAGGACTTCAACGCTTACACTACCTAATCTCTTTAGTCGTTTGTTTTGGCTGTCTCCCTTGCAGTCTCTCATCTCTCTCATAGAAGATCTCCCTCTCTCTCTCTGTGTGGAAATAGTATTGTCGATTGAGACTTGCTCCACCTCCAACTCTCATCCCTCCTGAAGATCGCGCTTAACCCTAACGATACGGCTGCCAAGATTTTTAAGTCCTTGACTCTCGACCTCTACCCTCGACGCCGCTCTCTTCGCTCTTGCACTAAGTTGGGGGTCGCGCTCTTCATGAGGGACGAGCTGAGGAGGTCCCAGCTGAAGGTTGCTAAGGCTCCCCGGAGTTGGAGCCTCAGCCAATCAACCTTGGCTCATGAGGCACTGAAGCAGTTGGGTTTCTATTCCTAAACAGCTCAATCTGACCTGATTTGAAATTTTCCAAGCAGTTGAGACAATTAGCTAGCTGTCTTTACTTTTTGTTGATTCAAGATTTAGGGTTTTGGCAATAGTCATTTTTGGGGTTGAATTTGTCAAGTAGTTGTTTTTCATGTTGCTCTGGCCTTTGGGGTGTACTGAATGTTGCTACTAACATTACTGTTCTTCATCAGCTTCATATGATCTCCTTTTTTCGGTGTTTTTCATATTCTAGTTATTGTTTTCCATCCTTTTTCGTTTACACGAGTGCCTGAGACTTTATGTTTTTCGCACTACTGCATAACAGGTTGGATGATATATCCATGATTATTTATTTCTAGGACTAATGAGAAGCACTCAGAGGTTGCTGCATCTTACATTGAGGTTAGTTTACAATATTTTATTATAGTTTTTTGAATACGGGCCCTTAGGTTGTTGTTATACTTTGAGAGTGCAAAGTGTAAGACAATTTGAACTGTTTTTGTGCTTGTTTTTCCTCTATTCCCAATCCTTTTCATCTGGAGATACTGAAGCTATAATGGAAAGCATAGATATGATTAGTTACCGCTGTAGAGATCAATTTTTTGCCTTTATATAGCAATGATTTTGGGAGATTCTTGATTATTTTTATTCTTTGTCTTTTAATATATATCACTTATTTGTATTTTTGAGGCACAACTTAGTACTCAATGGCATATCAGTTGTTATGTTGTTAAAGCTGCTTCTTGTTTGTCAGACTCTTATGTTCCTGCTCTTTGGCGCTTGTAGGTATAATGTTGCCAAAAATTGTGCAACTATAACTCCAGGTGTCCATTGTCAGCCTGAATTTGAGTGATGCACATGTTTTAATTTAGAGAAACAAAATATTTCACTTGCTTATTAATGGTCTGGTGTTTGATAGATGAAGCGCGTGTCAATGAGTTTAACTTGAGACAAATGTGGAAGAGTCCAAATGGGATGATTCGGAACATTTTGAATGGTCAATGGACTTCTCTAATGTCTTTCTTTTTTCTCCTTTTGTTTGTTTTCAGATTTTTATTTAATGCAAGTGCCCACTTTGCTTTGCCTTTAAAACAGGTATTGCTTTTAGAGAACCAATACTTTGCAAAAATATTCCCCGTTTTGACCCAGGTTCATAATGTTCTCTTGATATATCTGTTTCCTTTTTATATTGAAGTGAAGGGCCCATAGAAATTTGGTGTTCTCTTTAGGTTGGACGAAGTCAATATGAATTGGAAAACATGCTTTCGGTGATCAATACAGAACAACCGACACA
This sequence comes from Morella rubra, assembly GCA_003952965.2. Classification (NCBI taxonomy): domain Eukaryota; kingdom Viridiplantae; phylum Streptophyta; class Magnoliopsida; order Fagales; family Myricaceae; genus Morella; species Morella rubra. The sequence continues at coordinate 67,612 of RXIC02000237.1, read as the reverse complement.
GTTATACACGAAGCTAGAAAGCTTAAATTGGTCTTTGTAGAATCCTATTTCCTATGTAGACAAGTTTTCAATACTGGTATACGTTTAATGTTTCATTAAAACTTGTTGAACTGCTGCATAGAGTTGAATTGAGCTCAGTTTTTTAGTCTTATATTTCCTTCACTGCCTCCTTATGTAATCATCTTAGTCTGTAGTACTTGATGGACATGATGAGAAGAAAGAGTTTTATGTTTTCAACTTCACCGATGCTGGTGTTGACTTTTGTGCACAATTGAGATTTTGATGATTTCAATAAATTGGATCAAGTTTATAAAACACACATCTTCAAAGACAAAGACGTTTTGATGAAAGAGCCAAAGAATTGAAGAAAGAAGATCAAGAAGATGCAAGGAGCTCAAAAGTGAAGTTTCAAGACCTTAGGGTATAACCTTGTAACTCTTAGTTTCGCTTTTGACAAGGATTATGAATCACACTTGCATATCTTTCAAAACGTGCATAAATGTTTTACCTTTTGTTTGAAAGATTAAAATGTTTTTAAAGGTTTTAAAACACCCCAATCAAACTCCCAAACCTTTCTTATACTTATGGGAAGTAGTCTTTAAAATTGGGTGTTTCAAAGTGGTCAAAAATGTGGTTTTAATTGAACCGGATCATGTGCTTAAGTTGAGGAGGGACCGGCTGGTGAAGCGGTTGACCGGTCTTCGACCGCTTGGTATAGCGGTCGACCGGTTGTTTTGAAATAGATCGTTGAGCTTCTGACAATATGACCGTTGAGTAACGGTAACTTGAAGCAGTCGACCGGTTCATGTAGCGGTCGACCGACTCGTTTTAATAGATGACTCCCAACGGCTATAAACGGCTAGTTTTCATATGTGGCCTATAAATACACCTTCATAACGTCCAAAATAAATACACAACGACCACATATCATTTAGATCACTTGAGAAATATTCCAAACCTTCATATTCTATATTTCTCATATCATTCACACACTTTCATATCCTTGTCTTTGTGTGAATCAAGAGATAGAGATTTCCAATTTCATATCCACTCTTTGAGAGAGTTTATTCTTCAATCTTCATATCCAAAAGAGGTGATTCTTTTAGTGAGGTTGTTCACTAAAGAAGAAGCTTAGAGAGGGTATATCTCAAGCTTGGTTAGGTTCTGAGTGGTGAGCCCGAAAAACCACTTGGGTGGGTTTGAGTGTTGAGCTCGGGAAAACACTTGTACGGTTCTCTAGCACCCGGAAGCTAGAGTGTATGCTATTTGAAGATAGTGGGAAAACCTCAAGGCTCGGTAAAGGAGCTTGAGGGGTGGATGTAGGCAGGTTTGCCGAACCACCTAAAAATCACGTGTTTGCTTCTCTATCCCTACTCCTTACATTTAGCACTTATTTACTTGTTGTTTTAATATACTTGTGCTAAATTAGACTTTACTTTGCAAACACGGTTTTGGGGGTTAAAAGCGAAAAGTTTGGAAACCCAATTCACCCCCCTCTTAGGTTGCCTTAATCCTTGGACTCACAATTGGTATCAGAGCTTGGTGCTCCTTATACAAGATTTAACAATCTTGAGTTAGAATGGCAACTTCAAGCTTCAACACTCAAGTTGAAGGACTTTCCACACTTAGACCACCATTCTTTAATGGTAGTGATTATGCATATTGGAAAGTTAGGATGAGTATTTATTTTCAATCTATTGATTATGATTTGTGGTTATGCATATTGAATGGTCCACATATTCCCACAAAGAAAGTTGGAGAGTTGGAAGTCCCCAAGAACGAAAATGAATATATGACCAAATGATAAAAAGAAAATCTCTCTAGATGCAAGAGCTATGAACATATTATATTGTGCATTGGATAGAGGAGAATTTAATAGAATTTCATCATGCTCAAATGCTAGAGATATATGGCATACTTTAGAAATTACTCATGAAGGAACAAGCCAAGTTAAAGAGTCAAAAATCAACATGCTTGTTCATAATTATGAGTTGTTTAAAATGACACCAGAGGAATCCATTACTGTCATGTATACTAGATTTACCACAATCATAAATGCCTTGAATGCACTTGGTAAATCTTATACTAACTCTGATTTGGTGAGAAAAATCCTTAGGTCACTACCAAAGTCATGGGAGGCCAAAGTGACCGCCATACAAGAAGCCAAGGATCTCACCAAGCTTCCTCTAGAAGAGCTTATTGGATCTTTAATGACCCATGAAATCCAAATGCTCGAGAATGAAGATGAGAGCAAAAAGAATATGAGGTTCGCTCTCAAATCCTCAATAATCGAAGATGAGGATGACGATGAGGAAGACATAGTCTTGATGACCAAAAAGTTCAAAAACTTCCTCAAAAGAAATAAAGAGAAGAGAAGTCTCAAATATAAAAAGAAAGTGATGAAAGCTACTTGGAAAGATAGCGACTCAAGCTCCTCCGAAGAAGAAGATGAGGAGAAATCGCAAACATGTGCTTCATGGCTCTAGAAGACAATGAGGTATACTCTTCCGATGATGAACCTAAACTTTCATATATTGAACTTCAAAATGCCTTTGATGAACTTCTTGGTAATTTGAAAAATTAGGTTCAAAATATACATCATTGAAAAAGAAACTCATTTTGATTTCAAAAGAAATTGATTTATTGAAAAATGAGCGAGATACTCTAAAGCTAGAAAATGATTTATTCCAACAAAAAGCTTTAGAATTTGAAAATGAGAAAGTTGCTTTGAACAACAAAATTGTTTCTCAAAGCAAAATTATTGAGAAGTTTACTCAAGGAAGCAAAACTTTAGAAAACATACTTAGTAGTCAAAGATGTGTCTTTGACAAAAGTGGCTTAGGCTACAAGCCTTCTATTCACCAAAAATATTTTAAGAATTATTTTGTGAAGGCTAAGTCTTTTTGTGCACCTACTCATACATGCCATTTTTGCAACAAAGATGGGCATCTAATTTTTGATTGTGCATTGAAGAAACTTGGGAGCAAGACTTTCAAGAAGACATGGGTTCCAAAAGGAACCAAGGCTAACACCGAAGGACCCAAGAAAGCTTGGGTACCAAAATTTTTTTCTTGATTCTCTTGTAGGATGGAGCAATAAAGGGTACTTGGATGAAACTTTGCCTTCAAGAAGGCTTGTGACATTTGAGGACAAATGCTAAGGGGAAATCCTTTGGTAACTTCTACATCCTTGATTGAAAATATGTTCTAAATTGTTGGTTAATGATGATTCCTTATATGTTAATCTTAAAAATGCAAATATATTCATCTTTGCCATATTTCTTGCATTTATCAAAATGGAACCTCTATGAGCTAACACTTTTACAAAATCATGAATTTTTATGAGAATTTGTGAGCCTAAATTTTTTTTGGCTGAGAATGACCTTTAAATTGTCATTGGTAGCTAAGAGGTTGGTACAAACCCACTCAGTGGGCTACTATCGTAATAGCGATGGACACTTGAGTCCCCATTAGTCATCCTCTATACCATTTCAATATGATTGTCATTTGAAAGCCTCAAATTGTTTTCTTGGATGAAAAAGATTATTTTTTTAAGTTATATCCATGCATTAAATTTTTAATTGACAAAGGGGGAGATTTCTTAACTTAGTTGGGAATAACTGTGTCCTTTGTCTTTTTGATGTGACAAATGTGGGGAGAAATGTGTTGATAGTTGTTGAATAAGACTTATATAATTCAGTTTCAAAGACAAGGATTATGAATTTGTATATCTTTTGGATTATTAAAATATTTTTAAAGGCTACTCTTTCCAAAGAGGTCAAAAACGTGGTTTTAATTGAACCAGATCATGTGCTTAAGTTGGGTGAAGGTCGACCTGTCTTCAACCGCTTGGTATAGCGGTCGACCGGTTATTTTGAAATCGATCTGTTGAGCTTCTGACAATATGACCGTTGAGTAACGGTAACTTGAAGCAGTCGACCGGTTCATGTAGCGGTCGACCGGTGGTCGAGTTCGTTTTAACAGACGACTCCCAACGGCTATAAACGGCTAGTTTTCATATGTGGCCTATAAATACACCTTCATAACGTCCAAAATAAATACACAACGACCACATATCATTTAGATCACTTGAGAAATATTCCAAACCTTCATATTCTATATTTCTCATATCATTCACACAAAACACACTTTCATATCCTTGTCCTTGTGTGAATCAAGAGATAGAGATTTCCAATTTCATATCCACTCTTTGAGAGAGTTTATTCTTCAATCTTCATATCCAAAAGAGGTGATTCCTTTAGTGAGGTTGTTCACTAAAGAAGAAGCTTAGAGAGGGTATATCTCAAGCTTGGTTAGGTTGTGAGTGGTGAGCCCGAAAACCACTTGGGTGGGTTTGAGTGTTAAGCCCGGGAAAACACTTGTAGGTTCTCTAGCACCTGGAAGCTAGAGTGTATGCTATTTGAAGATAGTGGGAAAACCTCAAGGCTCGGTGAAGGAGCTTGAGGGGTGGATGTAGGCGGGTTTGCCAAACCACCTAAAAATCACGTGTTTGCTTCTCTACCCTACTCTTTATATTTAGCACTTATTTACTTGTTGTTTTGATATACTTGTGCTAAATTAGACTTTACTTTGCAAACACGGTTTTGGGGGTTAAAAGCAAAAAGTTTGGAAACCCAATTCACCCCCCTCTTGGGTTGCCTTAATCCATGGACTCATAGTTAGAGGTGTAGCTTTGTATCTGCTAGTTTGAGAGAGAGAGAGAGAGAAAGATCTATGAAATGCATAAGGGTACTCAAAAGGCTATGTGATATTCCATGATGAAACCTTTTTTGTTTTAACCCTCTTTCATCTTTAATGTTGAATTTTACGGTATGTCTTTCAGGATGTTTATGAAACTCAATGGAAGTCTAAGTTTGAAGCTGCAGGGATGTGGTGAGATATCCAGCCCTTCTACTTAGTTTATGCAGTTTGAGTAGATTCTTATAAACTTTTATGACTGAATTGGTAGGTATGAACACCGTCTAATCGATGATATGGTTGCTTATGCACTTAAAACCGAATGAGGTTATGTATGGCATGCAAAAATTATGATGGAGATGTACAAAGTGAATTCCTAGCCCAAGGTTGTGTCAGTTTTGGAAAATACCTATGATTTACTTGTCGATTACTGTAAGTTTTGCTGCTATTGTGGAAAGCGAATGGGTAGGTACTTAGTGTGGGACTGTCATGGACAAGGTGTTAATAAGATGTTTCCGTTTATGAAAAACATGCTTATTATCATTGGTACAGGATTTGGATCTCTTGGGCTGATGACCTACAAAGCACCCAACTAGTTACTGATGAGAAACCAAAGAAAAAGGATAACAAAGACGGAGGGAATAAGCGAAAAGAGAAGAGATCTAAAGCTTTAGATGGAACACAATCTATTGTTATGTTTGTTATTTTAATTTTTAGAATGTACTGATGTAATACTATATTGAGTTTTTGTATTTTATTTGAAGTAATTCAATATTCTTTTCCATTATGGTTTTAATTTTCATTTTATTATTCTAAATAAACACCTTGGATGTTCTATCATCAAATAAATCGTTCTATCGTCCACAACGCATATGTGGATGATCTATCAACAAATAAACCATTTTATCTTCAAATATACCATTTGATCATCTACGAAATTGCCGATTGATCGTCTTTTATTGGCCGATCAATCGGCTACGAAATTGCCGATCTATCGTCTTTTATTGGCCGATCAATCGGCTACAAAATTGCCAATCGATCGTCTATTATTGGCCGATCGATCAGCTAGGAAATTGCCGATCGATCATCTATTTTTGGCCTATTGATCTGCTACTTGGTGACGAAATTTTTCGTCAACAAATGCTATCGTGACGAAAAAAATTTTTGTCACTAAAAGTTTTTCGTGACGAAATTTGGGTTTTTCACAAAAACATTTTGTGATGCTCTTTCGCTAATGAAGCTCGTGACAAAAAAATTCCGTCACTAATACTTTTAGTGACAAAAAATTTTGTCACTAAAAGTCAATTTTTTTGTAGTGACTCCAGGACCAGGAGTGTGTATGGTTGGTCAATCCAAAAGAGCACGCACTCCCAGCCCTGGTGGACAAGGATTGGGTGAATGGTTCGGCCTTCAAAAACGAAGTTGCAAAAGTCCAAAGTGCAAAAAACCCTCTGGACCACCGACTGGTGCCTATACATAAGCACCTGCCTCTTCTCGGTAGTCATAGTTTCCTTTGGAGGAGCCTGTGAAGAAGCTAAAGAAGTAGCTAATCTGGAATGCTTCGGCATTCTCGCTTAATCTACCCAAAAAAATGAAAAGAAAAACAACCGTTAGAACGACTTATAACAACATCGAACGAAAAATTAATACAAATGTTCGAACAGATAACTAAAATTTCAAACGTAGAATAATACAACCATTCGAACATAAAACCATACAGCTGTCCGATTGGATAATGAAACATTGAGGGAAAATTATATAAACCATCGAACGATATTAATTAAACACAACATTTTAGTCAACCCTTTGATGCAGGGTTAAAATGGTCCGTTTCAAAAATATCATTCTAGTGCGCAATATTCCCATTTGAACACTCTTACCCGAAAACGAAAAATGCCCAAGTTGACTCGGCCATTTTCAAACTCCCTTAAAAACTAACTTGAAACGTATTCAATCAACAACATAGACTTATTTTTTTAGATTCATAGCATATTCAAATCAAAAAACATGAAAACTAAATATATGCATAAAAACTACAAAAACAAAGTTTCATGGATAAAATGCGTTAAAACGTATACTTGTAGTGTTTAGAGGCTTGGAAATATGAGTTGTACAGAGAAAATGAGGAAATGCATGATTGAGAGAAATCTTGAAGAAATTTTGTGAGTTTGTAAAAATGTGAGAAAATGAGGGTTGGGTAGGTGTAATAATCCAACGAATGTTCGAACGATCATTAAAAAAACCATCAAAAACCATTCATTATTGAACAATTCAAATTCACAATGTTCATAAGTTGTTGGAATGGGCTACTTATTAACGTTCAAATGAGATTAAAAAATAATAAAATCAATTATGATGGGACGTGCATTTATAATGGTAGGTGAAAAATTATCGTACGAACGTGTTCGAATGATATTATGTTTTTTGGTATGCGAACTGGCATCCCAAAGGATTCTCTATCGTTCTAACGTATGTTTTTAAGAACGAACACAAACACTTGCGTATCAAGATTTTCACTTTGGTTCGAACAGTTTTCTTAAGTTCGAGTGATATTGGAAATTGGCGTCAAAACATCAATTTTGGTAATGGACAAATCTATGCCTAGAACTACTCTTTTATCAGTCTTTTCTTTTTGGTAATGGTGGTTTTCTGTCCCAAAAAACCAACTTTTTATTGGGGACATAAATTCTGTCCCAAAAAAAAAAAACCACCGCCAAAAAAAAGAAGAAGATTTTGGGACAATTTGAATTTCCGTTTGAAAAACAGAACTTGCTATTTTTTTGAGACAATTGAAAATCTGTCCCCAAAATTTCAAATCCATTGCAGTGCATGTGTCCAGTTTCTTTGTTCTACTACTTAATTCTTATAATTATGCATTGGATTTCACTAGTTCACTTCTCACGTTCTGGACCTAATCTTCAATGGCTGCATTCTTCTCCTTAAAGAGGTGGTTGTATGCTTCTTTTAGTCTCTCTTCGACATTCCCTTCATCATCCAAGGTCTCAGACTGATTGTAAGGATCCTACAAATCAAGACTTTGATACATCTAGACTAACGGTTAGGGATTGATATTAGGCTCTGATCCCAATTGAAAAAAAATCTATGATTTGGACCCTATTAACACCTAGAAGGGGGGTAAATAGATATTTCCCCTCTATTTTGAAAATGTCCAATAAGAATTGAAGAACAAGTCCAAAAGTTTTTCAGTCTAGATCTGAATAAATATTAACTCAAGCAACAACATAACCAACGGAAAATTAAATCAAATCAATCACACGAGACGACAAGAATTTTGTTGACGAGGTGGAACACCTATGAACTACCTTTCGAAGGAAAATCCACTCCAGGCTAGCAGCCACAAGAAAGTCACAAAGAAGTAAAACCTTACAGTGGTGATTCAGACACAGGAAACCTCTACTTTCTTGCCTCTAACTACCCTGATATAATAATCAAGGAATCCAACTTAGACCCAATACTCCCTTGGGGTGAACCCTCATCCCTCTGAGGTTCTTTTCAAGAATTACCTTGTTCTTTAACATCATGAACTCCAGTAGCCAAACTTATCAATACTTTGATAAAGGAAGGCTAGTTACAATGGTGATTGAATCTGGATAAATTCTTATTTGTTTATGAGCTGGAATCTCTGAGAGATTTTCTCTGTAAGTGAGGCTTGCATAAAATATGATTGGATGTGGAGAAAATCTGATATGTATATTGTCAAGCAGGGTTTGAAGAAAATATGAAATGGCCTCAGTTTTTAGGTCGACCACTCGTATTTATAGAGTATTATTTGTAGGCGTGAGACTGCTCCTTATTTAGCTTATCTTCTTGAGAATATTCTCATCTTTTCAATTTTGAATGACTCTTTAGTCTCATCTTTTTGAGATTATCCTTATCTCTTCAATTTTGAAAGACTCCTTAATCTCTTAAACACTTTAATCAATCTTATTTAAAATTATTGGATAGAAAAATACAACTCAATTTAAACTTAAAATTTAACACAAAATTTGCCAATACTAAAAAAACCTGACACCAATCGAAAAGAGTTGGGAAAACTGAGTTTGTTAACAAGACTTTGGAAGCTGCTGCAGAGTTGGAGCAAGTAGTCCATGCAAGACAAAGTTGAATTTATGGTAATATTTTAGTTCAAAGTTGTGCATATTTTGCAGAGATTTTGAGATATTGGTTTTTTTGGTACCTGTAGAATTTCGATCTTCCTTGTTTGCACTCGAAACATTGCATCTATTGGATCGAAGAGTTCTTCTTTTTTTTTTTTTTCTTTTTTTTTTGTGTGGGAGAGGGGAGGAATGAAATGAAGAAACTGCAAATTTTTCCCTACCACATTCATAACGTTCCTTATATGGTGTTCACATAAAGAGCAAAAACAAAGGAAATCTAGTCCTGTTGACCAAATGACTGTTTAATTTACTCCTTTGGTGGGCTTTCGTGTAATTGAAGAGTTACAAATTTGTGGAGATCTTCTTTTTTTCCTTGCAGCAACTCCTCTTTAATTTCTATGTGTGAAGTAATGCAATAAAAGTATAGGTTTCTCACTAAAAGTAGAACTTTAACCGATACCAATATTCAAAGTTTATATTAAAGTTAGTGTACTTTAATCTATAGGGCTCAATGTGATGCCAGCATTTTAAGCTTGAAATATTTTTTTCTCAGCGGAGAGTAGAGAGTTTGCAGTAGCAAAATCGGTGACAATGAGAAAAAGTAGCAATCATCCTGCAGCCGCATGTGTTATTGACGTTAGTCATCAAGTGCATGTGTTATTAGAATACACCTTTATACTAGTAAATGCATTTGGGGTACTCATTTTCTAGGTCCTCTCAGGAAAGCGGAAAATCAGTACTACTAGTTGAATGGTCTTGCTGCAGAGTCATGCAGAGTTCAAGATTGTATCGACCAAACCTTCACTGCAGGTTCTTTGAATATGAAACAACTAAGCCTGCAAGAATAGCTTTGGTTTGCACGTATGAGTCTCCAATGCAGATTTTGATGGGGATCAAACGGCGGTTCATAAGGCCATCTATGGAAACTATAGTTCAAGAGTTGGGCAAATGTACACATGCTGTCTGTAATCTTGTTACAAGAAAAATCACCTTGGGTGTCAAAAAATTTGTCTCCCAAAGTACCAATTTTGTCACCAAAGGTTTTGGGTGACTAAATTCAGTTGTCACCCAGTTTATCACCTAAAGCTTGTCAGCAAATGTTTTACGTGACTGTTTCTGTGATTGCTCACATAAAACCATCCGGACGTACTATTAGACCATTCGAACGGTTTTTTGATTTCTTGATGAACTTCAATTTCGTCATGACCCAGTTCTCTCTATCTGTTCGCATGAAATGTGCGAATGTTTTGTCCAATATGACGAAGATTATTTTGTCATCGAAACTTCATGCGCGCTGTCTAAAAGCCCATTCGCCCTGAAATTTCTTTTCTGACAAAATAATTTTTTGTCACCTCTCACATTATACAAATTGACCTTTATTATGGGCGGACGCTTAATGAATTGAACCCGTGGGAACGTATGAAATTTTGACGATCCTACATCTATCACCCATTCTAGCATTCGCATGAAGTTTCTTCTTGTGCGAACGACTTTTTATATAGGTTGTGTGAACGGAGGGAATACCCTACGGATGGTCATGTATGCGTGCGCACATTTGGGCATCAAATGGGATGTGAGTTGCCTTTTGTGCTCCATCATCTGCTCACACATTTATTGTTCCATTTGTTGCAGCCTCTGTTCTTGTTCTTCTTGTTGCTTCTATTGCTGCTACTCCAAATACTATTGATGCTCTCACCTCATCTGCTCGATTTCTATCCGCTTGACCAGAAGCTCTTTCATATTCCATCTGTCTAACCTCTATCTCCTCTATCTGTAATCTGACCTCTTCCAATCTCGGGCAAGATCAACAGACGATACTGAAGACGATGATCCAACTGACTGTACTGAATGGCCTAAACCACTCAAGTAACCCACTTTCCTCCCAAAGACCTTAGCAAAAATCTCTACTTTTGTGCATGGCTTTCCCTCGGACTCGTACTGCAACTGTAACGCCTCTATTTTTTTCCTACAAATTAGAAAATAAGATAAAGTTAATAAATGAAACAAATGATATAACAAATGCATCATTAAATCTAACGTTACAACTTAAAAATTTTTCCATGGATCTTCTGATTAGTTTATAGATTTCTACGAAAAGAAATATTAAAATACCTAAGTCATTTCTTCAAGTAATATCTTTAAAAATGTAGATTTAATACTTACTAAAAATGCTCTCACAAGTTGGAAGGACCTCGCTCCCGATGTGTGTACAATCTTCATCTTAGCCCTATTATCCCGATCGATTGCACTCCTTCTCTGCATTTTATATTTACAGTTGTTACCAAAATTAATAATAAACTAAAATAAACGTACACGGCGGAATAAAATTTTTTAACTTGAAATTCCTCGCTTGCAAATAAATCACAGACACGAGCTGATTCTTTCTTGTTCGTCTCGGGATACATGTGTCTTGTATGTTGTGTTCATCGTAGACATCACAGTGTTGCGATCCTCGGGTCAGACATAATCTTGTTGAAAGTCATCCGTAATAGATGTAACAGATAGTACGTATAAAAGTTTACACAATTTAAATTTAATAGATTATACTTACCAACACTTGGTTCATCACGTACAATTTAACTTGATCGGGGACTTCCATCCACATAGTCTTCTTAAATGAAACATGTTGTCGAACGAGCGAACAAAAATGACATAAGAACATCGATAATGCCTAGTTATCACCATTTGTACGTCCATCAGGGATATGGACAGTTAGCTTTCCTCCATGATGAGCCTTGTTTAATGCAATCCTGCTCGTATGACCCCTTCCGTGACTGATCCAAAACGTTCGCTACAAATGAAGAATAATATATTAATTAGTTAGCATACAATTTGAAGTTTTAATATTAGGTCAAAATTGACAGGGTAAAATACTTACATGCACAACTACTTTTGGTGCCTATTGGACTGGTTGTGGTAGGAGGCGGTACTTCGTTGCAATCTCTAAGAGAAGGACCCGATGCTACTACTGTATCGACAGTACTTCCAGCTCGAACCAATGTGCCAGAATCGCACTGAAGACGTTTTCTTACCGCTGGCATGACGTCATCCTGTGATCAAATAAATTAATATTTGTGAAAAAAATAATTATGTAAATCAAAATGAATATAAATACAAATGCTGAGTAAATTGAAATGATAAAGTTACTTTAGTCCTCGGAGTCATATTCTTCGGAATCACTACAATCTTACTTAACGAGTCTGAGGAATCATCGCTTCCTTCTATGTCACGCTGTTGTGGACCACTCTCATCGGTCACCAACATATAAGTCTTAACATCATTTCTACTCTGCGGGTATCATGTCAAATGAGCTAAAGTCCACAAAAAGCTCAATAGACTCATTTCTATCAACCGTGGTATGCTTTATTGTTCGACGGTCCTTCTTCTTCTTCACTAACTTCCATCTTTAATAGGTGGAATATCATATGTGTTTCTAGGGGCAATCTTTTGAACAATCTTCCAATGACCACCCAACTTCATATTATCGATACAAAACACTTGGTTCTCCCAAGATGCTAGCTCGAGCGGATCATCTTTGTACCACTTTCGATATGTGGTAATACTAACAAACTGACCACTTTATCAATACCTAAGTTTTGCTTACTCAAATCAAACCAGTCACATTTGAGTAAATAAACTAAATTTTGTCACAAATAACGCAACGCGTAAATCTCCACGACTTGGCCATAAATCAACGTCTTCCCCAGCCTGGTCCCCCGGAACAACCACATCGCTATTCTGAGTACTATGAAACTGTTCACGAAGGACCATGTGAAACCTAACTCAATTCATAACACACTGAGAATAACCAAGTGCCCGAAGATCCGGACCGGATGCTAATGGATACAAATCATCTGACACCGAGTCCGGATTTTCATTGCGCATAGTTTGTATCTAAAATAATAAACACTTGTAATGAGAATGAATAAAAAAGATTAATGCAAAAGAAATATATAAAAGAGACAAAATAAAATAAATACCAGATTTCTAAACCATAACAGAAATTCTTCTTCGTGCCTCCTATCAACATTTATTGGCAATTGCCTCCTCATCTCTTCTAAGTGTTCGCTATAAACAAATAAGATATTTTATGATAAATAAAACATATGAACTGATAAGTGTTTAAATGAACATGATTGTGTAAAGCGCTTACTCTATATGTTGGCTAATTTCCAAAAGGTTGTTGAGTACATGTCACTACGCTTTTGTGAATTCTTTTCTATCCAAATCGTGACCCCTACCAGCTCTTAGCAGGCAGACATTCTGAGCAAATACAGAAAGACATCCCCGACTAGTTCAATCATCTACCTTGACATAATTCCGGTCTTTTCTATTGAATCTCGTCTCAACGTACTAAGATACATTGAGCAAAATGTTAAACATTTATTTAAGACATAACTCTCTACTATGGAGCCCTCACAGTGCTCTTGTTCTTAACTAAACACTTCATCTTCCCATGTACCTCTCCATTGGATACATCCACCGAAATTGAACTGGACCCCAAGTTTCACTTCCCGAGGTAAATGAACGGCTAAATGAACCAAAATTGTAAAAAATGATGGAGGGAATAAGTGTTCCAACATACAAGAATCATTCCAATGTTCTTCTTTAACTGTTCCACAACATCTAAACGTATTGTTCTAGAGAACAAGTCTCTGAAGAATAAACTCAGCACAGTCAACGTTGTACACACTTCATTTCCTAACCCGTGTATCATTGCCTCATCACCTATCTTCCACCACGCGCTACTCTTGATGCACACAAATCTGTTGCCGTTTGCGAGATTAAATCGTTGTAACTTCAGTTTGAAGAAAAATGCCACAACACTTTTTAAGGAACCTTTGATTTACTATTCCGAATGTACTTCCACCTAGATGCTTCATACACTAGACACTCCTATAACTCACTATACTCTTTCCAAAACAATATACAATCATTCAAACATGCTTGTATATTATGATAGGTAAATACAAAATTTATTCTTAACTGCTTCGCCTCATAACAAGATTTAGGAAGTGTGTTCCCATCAGGCAACGCATGTTTTATTAACCCCAACACAACTTCAAACGCCTTTACAGTCAAATTATTCTCTGACTTCACATGGAATAACCTAACAACGAAAGACAACTTTGAGTACTTCTTACACCTAGGATAATTTCTTGCAAAGCATCCGCCCATAATTGGTATACGTGGAAAACCCTTCCCCAGAACCCGATTCATTTTCTTCGAGACTCAGCATATTTTTTCCAACGTTCCCATCAACCGTTGCTCCTGCCTCATAATCTTCTAACATGTCTCTCATATCATTTCTTATGTTTCCCTCAAAATGCTCATTACTTGGTTCAAGTTCTAATATCACTACCTGATTAGAAGGTTCTAAAATAAATTTTCCATGAAATACCCAATAGAGTGTAACTTTTGTCAAACCCAATTATGAACAAATGATCCTCCATCTCCTTTACACATTGGAAAAACACATTCTTACATCTAATAAATGGACACCTTTTCAGTCCATGACTATCTAAATAACTACGGGCAACACATATAAAGTTCCAAACACCTTCAGTATACTTCACACTATTAAGTCTATCAGCCTCATAAATCCAGCTCTTATTCATAATGTTCCCTTCAACGACGAAAATGCAAATAATAATGCAAACAATGATGACATTCACACTCAGGTTTACAATATCATGAACTGTACGTAATTGACTCGACCATTATGACCGATGCTTTGGAAATTTCGTAGCATCTCCCCTCAGTCCCCAAATGCATGCCTTCAACATTGAGCCTAAACACCCGCCAATGAAGGTGAGTGTGTATGCTCAATGGTGAATGTGTATCCGAAGGACAAAAAGAGATTTGCATCAAAATTTCTAAACACATGTCATAATGCAGATACAATTATGTACATTAAAATATTGTAGCGCCCAACTGTCCACAACGTGGACAATTCAAGAATTACATGATCATTATCTGAATCGGTGTAATTCTCAAACAGAGCTAAGGCAACTAAATGCATGCATAAAAAATAACAGCAAAAATTCGTTTGAATGGTGTCAAAACCCGTCTAAAACATACATAAAGTGTTCAGATGCATTATCAGCGCATCTGGGCCAATCATGCGTGTCTAGACGGATGGTGTTCCGTCCGGACAGCGATTATCGAACAACACAGTTCTTCGACAAATAGATGCCAAAATCAATAAAAATTCAACCTAAAATCGACCCAAATCGCAAACACTTAAATATATCCACATCACAATCTACCCCAAACTTCAATAAAATCACTTTTGGAAGCAAAAAACTTGAAAAATCCATGCAAAAAATCAATAAAAAATTCAACCTAAATCGACCAAATCGAAACAAAATATATCCAACATTTAACTTCCACTTTTAATTAAAATCCATGCTTTTCATCTTAATATCAAAAATATTTTAAACCCACTAATATTAAATGCAATGCAATGTGAAAGCCTTCTTAATTTGCTACTTCCACATGCTTTTTGGTGAAATTGAACGCCCAAAACAGCTCCCAAGTTCTTTTTTTCTTCAACTCTCAAAACCCAAATCTTTTTGCCTGTTTATTGTCACTCCGCATAATGATTGTCTGGATGCACTTAAGTTCATGGGCGCAGTATGGACCCAATTTTTTCGAGGGAAAACATTGCCGCCTATAATTTTATGACTATCTAAACGGTTTCATACAAGTCCGCACACATTTAGATTCTAGACGACAAATTTTTGGATCCCAACACAACAGCGTTTCTTTGTATGATTGCCCACAAATGATGATAAACAACATCGTCTGGACGACTGCAAAATCCATCTGCACGTCCTCACATTTTGGACGATACCGTTATGCATCCCAATACAACAACGCATCTTCGTATACTTGTAAACAAACGAAGATAAACAACACCATCCGAATGACCATATAACCCCTCAGCACGCTAATTTTATACTACATGATGTCGTTGGGTGTCACAAATTGAAATGAGAATTGCGTTCGGACATTGCAATTAGCATATGTGTTTTAATGAACCTGTGAGACCCCAACCTTATTTCTTTCATTTTAAAGAATTATGACTCCTTAAATTGTATTGCTCAAATTATTATTATTACTCTAATTTTTGAGAGAGGCATTATGGGGAGATAATCTAACTTATGTCTAGGTGAATTTTCCCTAGCGTTTTATGATTTTAAAGCTATGATTTAATTAGATTTAAATGTTATATTATTTGCAATTGTTAAAGTTTGAGTAATTGAGATTAATTAGGCTAATTATTTAAGGCTTTAATTGGAATATGTCCCTAAGTTACAATATTTGGAAGAATTTAATTAGGCTTTAACCTTGAAAATTGTAGATTAGTTTAAAAATGGGATGCATGATTGTAAAAATATATGGTAGCTGGAAACAAAAGAAAAAAAAAAAAAAAAAAAAAAAAAAAAAAAAAGTGAAAAGGAATCACGTGAAAGAGGAAGAAGAGGGGGGGCAGCCTTGTCTTCCCCCCCCCCCCCCCCCCCAAAGCCAACACGCCTAACACCCTTTCCCCCCTCTCTTGCCGCATTTTTCACTTCCCCTTGCCCTAAAAACCGCACATTCACTTGCCTAAGACACCCAACCGAGAAGAAAAGAAGAAGAAGAAGAAGAAGAAGAAGAAGAAGAAGAAAAGAAGAGGAAGAAGAAGAAGGAGAAAAGAGAAACATAAAGGTAAAATCCGGCCCTATCTGCTGGCCGAAAATCACTACCCCATCTCTCCCATTTTCTTCTTTTTTTCTTAATGGTTGGTTGTGGTTTTGTTGGTAGTTGTCTAGGTTGTTTTCTCCTTGTGTTCTTGGTGTTTAGTGTAGATCTTGCTAGTATTTAAGGGTAGTATAGATCTTACATGAAAACATGGGGGAATATGGCCAGATCTGGAAATCATACTCAAGAGAAACCATTTATGAACCCTAAGTGTTTGATAAAAAGCTTAAAAGAGGGCTGAAATCGGTTGGTGTGTGTATGGCCGAATTTATTGGCTTGATGTGTTAGGTTTATGCATGTTAGTCTTGTTGAGAACCACCAAGCCCTAAGTGTTAGATATATGGTTCAGATCTGAAAATATGCAAGAGGACCAATAATGCACCTTAGGTGTTTGATAAAAAGTCCAAAAAATGGGTAAATGCAATAGTTTTAGCTTGATGAAGATGGAATCATGGTTTTGTTGTAAACTTTGAATTGGAGTTGTAAAAGAGGGAAGAATGTGAGAGAATGGTTGCTGTTATGGAGATGTTAAATTAGCCTTGGATGTTGGTTGTGACATGAAGAGATTAGGGTTTTGGTTGTTGGAGGTTTGGAAGGTTGAGAAGATCATTGTTGTTGCTGAAATTTAACCTCTGCAGATTTCAAGACTCGAATTTGGAGTGTGTTCTGATGCACTTGTGCTTATCCCTTGATCTTAAGAGGATCCTAGATCGTAGACCTAGGAAATAGGAAGATTTTAAGCCATACCTTGGATGATTCCGATAACTATCGAGTGAGATATGCGTTGTTTAAGGCCCGGACGTCAAGCTGCCAGCAGCCTTGCACGTCCGGAATGTTAGCCATTTCATCTTTTGAGTGATCAGTTTAAGTCCAAATTTTATGAATTGGTCTTTAATTTTAATTTTATGAAAGAAGAACATTTTAAGTAAATTTCGTGTGATTTAGAGGTAAAATGAATGAGTTGTAGTATTTTGAAAATGGAGGGCCGAGCTGGAATCAGCGACAGCATTGTTGTAGGATTTTCGCCTAATAAGAAGTGTTTGTGAAAATGTATAGTAAATCCTGCTGTTGTGAATTTTACCCCCAATCTTGACCTATGAAAGCTGAATATTTCAGAATAAATTTCATGTAATTTGGAGCCATGTTTTTGAAGTTATGAATTTTTAAGTTGGAGACGTCGGGGCTGCCCGCTTGGACGTCCTCAGCAGCTTGTATTTTCGGGTGAAGGTTTTGAGTAGCAAATGAGCTTCAAATTACTTAGAATTTTGATATGTTATGAAAATTTGTGTAAGGATCAGTTTAGAATCCAATTCTTATGGCTTCGGCATCCTTAGAAGAACATTTGCATTATAGGGTCACCATTGATAAGTCAAACAATATGGGTGGTGATTTTGTATGATGAGTTGTGAATAATTGAGTGACTACTCTATACATTTAGTAAGCCTATGAATAACTTTAGTATGAATCAATTGTAGGCAAGGTGCTGCCATTCGCTCAAGTGGACGGAGGTAAGTGGAATTTGTAAGTAGAAACTTACGTTTTTCCGAAAACTGGAATGATACACAGCATGAAAAGTATTTATGAATAAGCATATCAAGCATGGCATGACACGAGCATTTGCATGATTTTCTTGAATGAAAAAGAAAGTTTTGTGCAAATGAAAGCATGAGGAGTATTATGATTTCTCATTATCAAGCATCAAGCATGACATGACATGAGCATTTGCATAAGTTTCTTTGTGCAAATGAAAAATGATAAGTATGTTATCACAAGTCAAGTTAAAGGACTAAATAAGACGGTCGGTACCGTACCAATAAGATAGGACATCCACTCCGAAGGACGAATGCGAGAAGGATGGATGATTCCTAAGGGGCACCCACTCCGAAGGACGAATGAGAGAAGGATGGGTAGGTCCCGAGGTATGTGCAATCACACCGAAGGATGCTTGCAAGAAGGTGTGAACCTCCAAGGGTTGAGTCTAGCCATCAGGCCTGGGGCCACAACAAGGGTTAGCTCAACCAAATGATGTGTTCCCAAGGGAAAAAGGGAATAGTTCCGAAAGGAACGCACAACCCTGACTTCAGGGGTAAATGGAGCGTGATAAGTAGCCAAATCAAGAAAGAAAGGTTTTCAAGAAAGAAATATTTTCAAGCAAGAAATGTTTTTTTTTCAAGTACGTTGTCTCATGCATATGCAAGCATCAATGTGCATCCATGATTATGCAAGACATGCATTATTTATTGCATATAAACCCTTACTGAGTCCTTTGACTCACAGTTTTAAATTGTACATTCCAGACAACATTTCAGGTGAAGACATCTAGAAGAGGGACCGACGAGAATGCCCTCTTCCCTTTTGTTATTTCATTAAAGAACTAGATATAATTTTTGGAAAAGCCGACATGAGCCTCCGTGGTGTGGTGGTCATGGGTTATTCGGCCTAGTAAAGTTTAAGATTTTTAACCGATTGGTATTTTGAGACTGTTTTGTAATTAATTACTTCAAGTCATTGATCAAGATGCAAGTATTAGAAATAGGATCCCAAGTTTCGTATGCGCGTTAATTGCTAGCTATAAAAAAAAAAAAAAAAAAAAAAATCCGCTGCAAGAATTTAGTACGTTCGCTGGAGTGTTCCTTGTTGGGAATGCTCGCGGCTGTCATTAGCCTCGATGAGGTAGCGTTCGGGGCGTGACAGAACCTATTTTGAGGGCATTTATTTTCCAACAATTCGGCACCTCAACATTTCAGCCCTTATTAAAAAATTATAAAAATAATATTTTTTTCTCTATCAAATAATTCTTTTTCATATAATATCACTCAAATTTCTCTCTCACTTTTTCACCAACTCTCACAAAATATCTCTACTTTTTCACCAAACCCAATACCTGAACATTTTCGCAAACAAACACCACATTTATTTGTAATGTATATTTTCAATTTCTTACTAATTTATAAATAACCCAAGTGTGTTAATAGCAAATATAAACCTAAGTGTGTTCGTGAAAAGTATATAGTCACAAATATAATCCCAAGTGTTTTCAAGAAATGTGAAGCTTTTACTGTAATAGTCTCTCCCACCTTAAGAAGTCATAGTTCAATGTTAAATAGCTTTGAGGTTTGAAGTAGTGTAACAAAAAGATAAACACAACCACAATGTTGGAATTTTAATTTGCAAGGATACTTCGCGATTATGATTTATGCTGTTGTTAAACTTGTTGTAACTGTTCCACAAATTTAATTATGATAAACAACAACTCAGAAGATTTTAATCTTCATTTTCTCTCATCCTGATCAAGTGTGATAACACGAGTGCCATAAACCTTTCTAAAAATCTCATTCACCACACTAGGACAAAGCATATTGTGATCAAGCATCATTTTCTATGTGATCATGCTCAAAAAGGTGATATTATTCTTGAGTTTGTAAGCACAGATCTTAAACTTGCTGATATATTCATGAAATTTCTCAATGAGGAACTTTTCTGCTTCATTAGTCAAGACATCGGTATGCAATTTTCCCCCGAATGATTGATAATGATATGAATTGTTTATTGTATCATTCGTGTGTTGGTTGAATGATTTTTGAGATGATTATATGTTTTCATGAATAATTGGATTGTATCATACATTTTCTGATCGAAACATGTCATTTACACATTTGCATGTCTTGTGTCAGCACTTGAATCCTCAAGTGTCGACACTTCTGGACTTCCTTGACTATTTTCTCTAGAATTTGTATGTGTTGACACTATTCAAACATGTGTCGACACACTAGCTATTCCTGCAGAAGATTGATAAGTAAGTGCCAACACATGTCTTCATATGTGTCGACACAAAGTCCTGTGCATGTGCAATGCGTCGACACATGCTTCCATATGTGTCGACATATTTTGAATGTCTGTTTTTAAAATATCGATTCATTTGCATTCATTAACTTCTCTTACATTTATTGTGTCAACACCTCATATACTTAACCTCTAATGCCTTAAAATCATTTCTCCCTCACTCTCAAACTCTCGTGCCCTGAAACCTCTTAGTCGTCCCTCTCCTCTCATCATTGAACACCTTTCTTGTGCCTTAACCTTACCTAAATCTTCTCTCCACCTCCACAGAACACCATTCCCTATCCCTCTCCTCGAGATAATACCTTAACCGTGCATTCGAAGATGTCTTATAGGTGAAGGAAGAGAGTACTCGATCATGGGGAGTCTTGACGGCCACGGTAGAGACAAAGAAAAGAAGAGGAACCTTCGGCTCCTTTAGAGGCAAATACATTTTGTTCAAGACTCCTTCAACATCGATTTCAGAATGATTTTCGTCATCACAAGGAAATCTCTGGACAATAGTTTTTTGTCTTGGTTTACGGAGAATGGGTTTTAAGTGAAGGAGAACAAGATTATGGAGTCTTTCGTGTTTCTGAAGGTACTAATCAGGTTAAGGAGAACAAGATTAGTATGCTTGTGCATAGCAATGAACTATTTAAAATGAGATCTGATGAATCTATCTCTACCATGTTTACTCACTTTACTGATATTATCAATGAACTGAAATCTCTTGGTAAATTTATACTAATGTGGAAATGGTGAGAAAAATTCTCAGGTGTCTTCCTAAGCTTGGGAACCTAAAGTTATAGCTATTCAGGAAGCCAAGGACTTAACAAAATTATCTCTTGATGAACTTATGGGATCTCTCATGACCCACGATGAACCAAGTGAAAGTAGACGAGATTGATGGAAAAGCTCAAGGAGGAATTTCTTTGAAAGCCTCTTACTCTAGTAGTGAAGAATCTTCTGATGACGATGAGATGGCCTTGTTTACAAAGAAATTTAAGAAAGTTCTTTAGAAAGAAGCAAAGTGACAAGAGATACCCAAGGAAAAACAACTTCAAGGGTGATAGCAAAAAGAATGAGACCATTGTTTTGGATGCAAAAAGCCTGGTCATATTAAATCTGAATGCCCCAAATGGAACCAACAAGAAGTCAAGAGACTTCAAGGACAAGAAGAAAGCATTCTTAGCCACATGGGGAGAATAACACGAGAGTGAAAGTGAAAGTGAAGAAGAGGAAGTTGCAAACCTTTGTTTGATGGCAAAGGATAGCGAGGATGAGGTACAATCTTCACTTACTCAATGTTTTTCATTTGATGAATTGCAAGATGCTTTTGATGAACAATATATAGAATTGAAAAGAATTTTTTCAAAATATAGTTCTCTTAAAAAGAGTTTTGAAAATATTTCAAAAGAGAATGATACTTTGAAAAGTCAAGTGTTTACTCTTAGAGATGATCTTGCAAGAATCAAGGAAGAAAATGAAACACTTTTGCAAAACAAAAAAGTCTTTTGATTGTTGAAAGTGATTGTTTAAAATCGAAAGTTGAAACTCTTACAAATGATCTTGCAAGATTCACTCAAGGGAAGAAGAACCTTGATATTCTTCTTGGTTCTCAAAGGTGTTGTTTCAACAAAAGTGGCATTGGTTATGATTCCTTTAATGATCAAAAATCTTATTCTTATATGATCAAGAAATCATCTACTTCATATAGATTGTGCAACTTTTGTGGTAAATCTAGACATATCTCACATACTTGTCCAACTAGAAAGAGAGCTTCTAGTGGTATCAAATTTGTTTGGATTCCAAAGGACAAGGTGAAGGAAAACGTTTCTAACACAAAGGACCCAAAATGATTTGGGTACCAAAAATCAAGAATGATTCTTTTTTGTATGAGTGCTTGAAGACAATCGAAGTCAAGGAACATTGGGTTCTTGATAGTGGATGCTCCAAGCACATGACAGGGGATAAGAGTTGGTTCAAATCTCTTAGCCCAAAAGAAAAGGGATCAGTTACATTTGGTGATAATGGATAAAGGAAGGATTCTTGGTATTGGAAATGTTGGTATGACTCCTAATCCTACTATTGAACATGTTTATTTGTTGATGGTTTGAAGCATAATTTGTTGAGTATAGTCAATTATGTGATAAGGGAAACCGAGTCATATTTGAATCATCAATATGCATTGTTGAAAACATTGAAGACAAGAAAGTCTTGTTTGTCAGACATCGACAAGAAAATGTGTATGTTGTTCACTTAGAGAATATTTCTTTTGAAAATGTAAAATGTCTTTTATCTCTAAGTGACAAAGATAGTTGGTTGTGGCATAGAAGACTTGCTCATGCAAGCATGACCTTATTTCAAAACTAGCCAAAAAGACCTTGTTTGGGTTTGCCTAACCTTGTTTTTGAAAAGGATAAAATTTGTGCTGCTTGTCAAAAAGGCAAACAAACTAGAACATCTTTTAAACCCAAAAATATTGTGTCCACTTCTAGACCACTTCAACTTCTACACATGGACTTATTTGGTCCAACCCGAACGTTAAGCTTGGGTGGCAAACGATATGGCTTTGTTGTGTTGATGATTCAGTAGATTTACATGGGTTCTTTTCTTAGCTCATAAGGATGGCCTTTGATGCATTCGAAAAACTGTGCAAGAGGATTAAATGAAAAAAGTTTTGCTATTTCTAGCATAAAAGTGACCATGGAAAAGAATTTGAAAACTCCTCCTTTGCAAAATTTTGTGGTGATTTTGGTATAACCATAACTTCTCTGCTCCTAACTCCTCAAAAAATGGTTGAGAGGAAGAATAGGACTCTTGAAGAAATGGGAGGACCATGCTTTGTGAAAATAACTTGCCTAGACTATTTTTGGGCAGAAGCTATTAACACTAGCTATGTCATGAACCGATGTATGATAAGGCCAATTCTTAAGAAAACTCTATATGAGCTATGGAAAAACAGAAAACCCAACATTGTTTATTTTCATGTATTTGGTTGCAAAGTGTTTTATTCTCAACAACAACAAAGACAACTTGGGTAAGTTTGATGCGAAAGCTGATGAAGGTATATTTCTTGGTTATTCTACTTCTAGTAAAGCTTATCGTGTTTAATAAGAGAACTTTAGTTGAAAATTTATACATGTGTATTTGATGAATCTAACATCTGTCTTGAGATGTATTTGATGAATCTAACATAAAAGAGATGATGAGGATGTTGTAGATCTTGATAAAAAGGTGAGAAACTTGCTACAAGTGAAGTGAAAGAAGTCTCTCAGCCACAAGACAAGATGAACAAGATCTTGAAGAAGAAGAAATGCCTCAAAGCAACAACGATCTACCAAAGGCTTGAAGTTTGTCAGAAATCATCCTATTGATCAAGTCATTGGTAATGTTGAGAAAGGTGTAAGAACTCGATCTTCTTATAATCAAGCTAATAATTTTGCCTTACTTTCTCAAATTGAGCCAAAGATATTTTGAGGCAAAAGATGATGAAAGTTGGATCCATGCCATGGAAGATGAATTAAAACATTTGAGAAAAACCAAGTATGGCATCTAGTTCCTAGACCCAAAGATTATCCAATTATTGGTACTAAATGGGTTTTTAGAAACAAAATGGATGAATCGGGTTGTAGTAAGGAACAAGGCAAGGTTGGTAGCCCAAGGTTATAATCAAGAAGAGGGAATGATTTTGATGAAACCTTTGCACCTGTTGCTCGTTTAGAATCTATTCGCATGTTGCTTGCATTTGCTTGTTTTAAAGATTTAAATTTTTCAAATGGATGTGAAATGTGCTTTTCTTAACGGTTATCTTTCTAAGGAAGTGTATGTAGAACAACCTCCTGGATTTGAAGATGAAAAGCAGCCACACCATGTGTTCAAGCTCACAAAAGCTTTATATGGCTTGAAGCAAGCACCTCGAGCATGGTATGAATGATTAAGTTCTTTCTTATTGAAAATAAATTTTCACGAGGTATTATTGATACTACTCTCTTTACTAAGGAAAAAGATAATGAATTGCTTATCGTTCAAATTTATGTTGATATCATTATTTGGTTCTACTAATGAGTCTCTTTGTGAAGAATTTTCCAAGTCATGAAAGGTGAATTCGAGATGAGCCTTATGGGAGAATTGAATTACTTTCTCGACTTCAAATTAAGCAAAGCATGATGGCATCTTCATTAACCAAGAAAGTACACAAGAGACCTTCTCAAAAGTTTGGGATGGACACTCAAAACTGATGAGTACACCAATGAGTCCATCAACCAAAATGGAAAAGATGAAAAAGGTAAAGACGTTGACCAAACAAGGTATCGAGGTATGATTGGCTTTTTACTTACCTTACCAAGTAGACCTGATATCATGTTTAGTGTGTGCATGTGTGCGAGATTTCAGTCTTGCCCTAAGGAGTCTCACCTCCTTGCAGTTAAAGAATATTTCGTTACCTTGTTGGCACACAAGATCTTGGTTTGTTTTATCCCAAGAGTGTTGAATTTAATTTGCAAGGATACTCGGATGCTGATTATTGGTTGTAAAATTGATAGAAAAAGTACTAGTAGTGCGTGTCATTTCTTGGCCCATCTCTAGTGTCTTGGTTTGTAAGAAACAAAAATTCTGTGGCTTTATCAACCACAAAGGAGTATATTGCTGTTGGTAACTGTTGCACACAAATATTGTGGATGAAACAACAACTGGAAGATTTTAATCTTCATTTTTCACTCATCCGATTAAGTGTGATAACATGAGTGCCATAAACCTTTCTAAAAATCTCATTCAGCACTCTAGGACTAAACATATTGAGATCAAACATCATTTTCTACATGATCATGCTCAAAAAGGTGACATCATTCTTGAGTTTGTAAGCACAAATCTTCAACTTGCTGATATATTCACAAAACCCTTAATGAGGATCGTTTCTGCTTCATTCGTCAAGAGATCGGTATGTTTTTGAATTGTTTTGATATTTATGATTTCTTTGTTATCATTCGTATTTGGTTGAATGATTTTGAGGTGATTATATTTTTCATGCCATACATTTTTCTATTGAAAACATGTCATTTTACACATTTGCATGTCATGTGTCAGCACTTGAACTCACAAGTGTCGACACTTCTGGACTTGCTTGACTGTTTTCTCTAGAATCTGTATGTGTCGACACTATTCAACTATGTGTCGACACACTGTGTGTTCCTGGAGAAGGCTGTTGAGTAAGTGTCGACACATGTTTTGACATGTGTCGACACATAAGTCATGTGCATGTGTAATGTGTCAACACATGTTCCATTTGTGTCGACACATGTTTCGAATGGGCAGTTTTTAAAATGTCGATTCATTTGCATTCATTAACTTCTCTTACGTTTAATGAGTCGACACTTAATATACTTAACCCCCATTACCCTAAAATCATTTCTCTATCTCTTTCAAAAGCTATAGTGCCCTAAACCTCTTACTCCGCACCTCCTCTCATTGTCGACCTCCCTCTCCTGTGTCTTAACCCCACCAAATGTCCGTTCTTCCACCACAGAAGTCCATTTCCCCTCATTCTCCTCTAGATAAAACCTAAACCTTGCATCCGAGATGTCTAGTGGACGATGCAAGAGGGTCTTCGACCATGCAGAATCCTCTAGGCCGAGGCATAGATAGAGAAGAATGAGGAACCTTGACCTCTTCCGTGGCCTTCCATTCCTCCAGACTCCATGGCATAGATTTCATAATGATTTTCGTCATCGAAAGGTAATTTCAGGCCAATGATTTTGTTGTCTTGGTTTACGGAGAATGGGTTCAATTTTTAGGAGTTATTTGATGCTCTGGGATGGTCAAATTTTATCAGTCTTAAGTGTAATTCATTTCCCTATTTTGAAGCAGTCATATGCTAATTTTATTTTGATATGTTTGAGATTGCAGGTTTTTAAGGGAAAGACTTGGACTTAATCTGTTCATGGGCTGAATGTTGTAGCCCTTTCCCCAATTCTAGGGTGAAATTTTTGAATCCTTATACATGGGCTGGCCTGTCTGATGAGCCCATTGAGATTCTCAGGGTTGTTTTGGATAACCCTGAACTGGATGAGATAGTGAACCAGTGGCCAGTGATTTTGATGTACATTGGAGATTGTTGCACCACATCGTTTGTAACATTATTCTTCCCAGGACAAGAAAGTTTGAATATGTTACTTTTGGATATGTTTGTGATGTACTGCTGATTACGAGGCTCAGATGAATCTTGGCCACCTCCTTCTGAATCATAAG
Source organism: Morella rubra (assembly GCA_003952965.2). Lineage (NCBI taxonomy): Eukaryota > Viridiplantae > Streptophyta > Magnoliopsida > Fagales > Myricaceae > Morella > Morella rubra. Next base: position 40,983 of record RXIC02000237.1, on the reverse strand, counting down.
AAAGCTTATGAGAAGAAAGGCAGATTGCCTTACGGTATGCTCTTACTCAGTTTTTGATTTGCATGATGTTGATATGAATGGTGAAGAAAGGGAAAAGCCTAAAGTCTCAGAGAGTATAATTAGAAGACTTTGAGACTGATGGGCTTCATTCAAAATGAGGATGATCAATGGTGAAGAAGACAACGGCAACGCCTTCTCAAGAAATTGCAAGAGAAGAAGCTGAAGAAGAGGATCCAAAAAAATGGAACAGTGACTGAGGACAGAGCAGATGATGAGATTCCAGTACCAGCCTCTCCACGTACTCCACATACTCCACTGTTGGCAGATCAGCAGCTTCTGGATCTCATGCTACTCAGCTTGCCCTTTTGGAAGCCTCTATTTTCAATTTGAAAGATCAGTTGTTTTCCATTCATGTTGACTTGTGGATTGGTCTTGAGGAGCTCAAATCTGTTCTGGAGTCTCACACTAAGGAGTTGTCTTATCCATTTGTGAAGCTCGTCTTACTCACAACTTCTGCACCACTAACCTATCCATTGGTCGATCTGTCATGTGGGATTGGTGGAAGACATTCAGAGGCAGACAAATGAGTTGAAGCAATCCTCCGATATCATGACTTCATCTATCAACCAGCTATTATGATGATCAATCATCATATCACTGTCTTTTCAAATCCTGATCATTATCTGCGACCCTACGTGCTCAATTGGCTCCACTGGTTCAGTACTACGTGGACCGAGTTTCTGGAGGAATACCTCACCAATCAGAATTCTCATGCTTAGCCATTCCCTTTTTCCATTTGCCTTAACCTTTCCTCCCTCTCTTTTGATGATGCCAAAGTGGGAGAAGTATATGTACTATTGTTATACTCTTAGACTTTGAGATATATTCCATTTCATTGCATTTTCATATATCTTTGTAATTGTTTGACTCTGATGGATATATGATTGCTTGTTTTGGATGAATTTTGTGTCAATTCTTTCTATCCTTACTTACTCTGATTGAAATGGTATCTTATTTGATATATTCTCTATTTGCAAAGCTTCGTCACTGACTACAAGGTAGTATTCCTAAAACTCTAAACTCCTTTCAAGAATATTGAAGTGTTTGTGATCTGAATCATATTATGGAGTTTGAGAAGTTTGGAGGATGATATAGAAGTGTTTCTAACAGGTTATAATTTTTGGAAACCTCTAAATACAAAGGAGACTTTGTAAATTTTCTAAAAATCCAAAGTCCTTTGCAACAAACTATTTTGAAAAACCTTCGCTTGTTCTCAGGGGGAGCTTTTTGTTTTCATTGCAAAGATCTTTAAAAAGGAATTTGTCATCATCAAAAAGGGGAAGATTGTTAGCCCAAGGTTGATCTTGAAGCTATCTAACTTATTTTGATGATAACAAATGACAAAACGCTTTGGAGTATTTTTAGGATATGTGGTTGTCAATCCACTATTCAATTAAGAGTACTCAATTGTATTTAAAATTTATCATTAATTCTTTATGCCCTACATTTGATTTAAACACATGGCTTGCACCTAAACTATGATATTTTTCATTGTAGGAGTTTTCGTGTTGAATTGAAAAAGATTGGATATAAAAAATCACTGAAAAACTCCATCTGCCAAGATGTGTCGACACATATGAAACAAGTGTCGACAAATGAGAAGATAGTGTTGACACATGGTTGACATGGTGCCGACACATAGCACATAAGCCAGAAAGTCATTTCGATGGTGTCGACACAGGGAAGCAAAGTGACGACACATGTGAAGATGGTGTCAACACATGGTGAAGGAAGTGTTCAACACATGCCACAGGCACCTGTGTCGACAGATAGGCATATATGTGTCGACACATATTGCGGGAACGCTGTTTTTAAAAAATGACTCAGCACGCAAATCAAGATATGGTCGCAGCCATCTGGACCCCTCAAGACTGAAGACCTATAAAGGGAACCTTATGGAGAGAGAAAAGAAGACTTTTGCACTTTTTGTCTCCTTACATCATCATTTGCCGACCAAGCTTTCAAAAGAAGAGAGAAAAACCCAAAAGATAAAGGCTGCACATTTTCCAGAAGATCTGGTCTACCATTGCTGCCATCATCATCAGATCTTGTCTTGTAGCCATTTATTGAGCTTTGTTGCTGATTTAGCTTTGAGAGCTATTTTTTATTCATTCTTCTCATTAAACTTTGAGAAACCTTTGAGTGTGGGATACACTTGGGCCTACTTGTGAGGATAGAAGAAATCTCATAGGCTTTGAGATTTGTGACGAGTTGAAGAGTGAGCTTGGAAAACTCTTGTAACAGTTACTTAGCACCGAAAGCTAAGTTGTAACACTATAGGATTATAGTGGAGAAGCCCAAGGAAGGCAATAGCCTGGGTGGACGTAGGCAAGTCTTGGCCGAACCACCTCAAAATAGCAGTGTTATCTCTCTTCCTACTCTTGTACTTATTGCTTTTATTTATTACTTTCTTGGTCATTATCGCTTTACTATTTACCTTTTATCTTTGGCTAAAAGGGGATAAATATTTGATAAACCCAATTCACCCCCCTCTTGGGTTGATTTTCGGACTCACAAGATAGTGTCTTGAAACCACTATCACTCCTCTTCCAGTTGTTCACAAATTCCTCCTCCATTTTAGCCACGTGAAAGGCTTGGTTAGGAGTATTAGGGCTTAAATGCTTTTACCGGATATTGGATGTCATCCTTGAGACCTCTGATGAAACAGCTCAACTTTCTCCTTGGCGATAAATCCTGAATTGATTAGAAAGAGCCTAAAATTGGCATGTACTCAGCCAAATAAGCGGTTTGCCTTAGATTTTACATCTGCTTCATAGGATCATAATAAGAAGTGTCTCGGAACCTCAACAGTACGGCTCTAGTAAAAGCCTTCCAACTATTGAAACACCATTCTCCTCTCCATCATAGAACCACACCAATTCCTCCCTTTCCATGTAAAATAAGCTACTTAGGACCTTTTGATTAGAAGAAGTTTGATACACCTTAAATTATTAAATCAACGATTGACCTTAAACATCCACACATTTGGATTTTCGCTATCAAATCTAGAAAAATTTATCCTAAGTTTCGGGATATAGGAAATCCAATATAATCACGAGAATTATCTTTGTTTTCATCAGGCTAGCCTATGTTGAGTTGCTGGTATATTCCAAACATCAAGTCTAATTTCTCATCTAGATTTTTTACACACAAAATCATGCGAACAATAACATATACCATTTGGCCTGTATAAGAACACTCTTGAGCTTTTTGAATGTTCACGTGCAAACCATCCAAATGGTTACATATTCCATTCGGACGGTATGGAAAGAGACACCTGTTACACTCCTCCCGTTCATATGGTAATGTGAACCGTTCAGATGGTAATGAGTGGATAAGTTGACGAATAAGGACGTGCCATATCGGATAGTATTGTTTGGACGGTTTAAATACCATTCGAACAAGACATCAAATGAATAAAAATGTAGCCCGAGTCTCCTTTCTCACAAAATTACTCCAAAACGCACGAAAACACTCTCAACCTTCTCTAACATTTGTCCCATTTTCAAAGCAAACCATATTGTCACCAAGATTCTTATAAGTTTTTCATTTTTTAAGTTTTATGTTATTTTGGCATATTTTTAATAGTCCATTTGGCCTCAAACTTTGAAAAACAGATTTAATTGTTGTATGTATGATTGTTTTGAATTTTGTAACTGATTTTCAGTTTTGACTTCAAAAATTCTATATTTTTACTATTTGACTAAATATTAGTTTTTTACATTTTTTTTGTATGTTCGACAGTTCGAATGGTTTGTAAATGGTGTGTTTTAGGATATACCAATTCATTCAGTTGCATATCTAGTTCATTCGGACGATGTTACCAAAATTGTGTTTCATACAAAGCTGTTTATAAGGTTTGTGACTGTTCAATAAAGTTTATTATTTTGTTCTATGACGTTTTATATCGTTCTTATTGCATTGTATACCATTATAACCCGTCCTTATGTGTTTTTAAATTTAAAAAATATCGAAGCGATCAAGAATGTCTTCTTCAGCCAAGGCCCCGGAGGTCTCCCCAACGATGACAAGGACTATCGAAAGCAGATGCACACATGTGAAGTGGTAGTGGATGGGTCGGTAGTCCTCTCCGACTTAGGGGACTATTATTTGAGGAGTGGATAATCACCCACTATGGTTGGACTAGATAGCTATTGTGGGTGGGACTCATCTACATCGAATTGGTGCGATACTTCTTTGCAGCACTTTTGGATGTGGGCACCAATGTCGGTGACGGTCTCACCCGATGTCTTTGTCACTTTTCTTAGCATCAAGCAGTCACAATAGCCTACTCATCAGTTGAGGTAGCTGATCTGATGCCTAAAGAGGAGGTCTTTTAGATATTGTCGAGGCAAGACCGGTGACTGATATCCTCATCCATCCACAATCATGACATGTCACTTTTCTTTCACATGATGCGTCTGATCTTCTCTTACAATATCAATCCTCACAACACCTTCAAGTGCACGACTCACCCAGCTAGCATGATGTTGATGGTAGCCCTACATCTGCTTCTGGACCTCTCGCTCTACATATTTCGAATGATCCAATCGGAGGTTCAAACTACCTCCTCCAGCTTGACATAGGACCTGTTGTTGAAGCGCTTCCTCATGGAGGTAGGTGAACCTATCCAAGCCCGACAAGCTGAGACTGAGGCAGTTGGTGCCGATCGACGGGGTGACTCCTGACGTAGCCCGGACATGTGGTGTCACGACATGTGGCGTAGCACAATCGCGACCTCCAACTCCAGAGGTAGGGAATCCAGAAGATGCTAGGACACCTTTATTGTGGGCCCCCTGGTACGTCTTATGTAGTAAGACGATTTCAGCTGTCAAAGACTGAGGTGGTTCGTACTTCTCTCACTCCGATCGAGGATCAGTTGACCATGTTGGAGCAATCTGTGAGGGTGATGGGCAGCACTTTGGTTCCATACATCGACGTTGTTGCGAGTGAGCTGGCAGAGATGCGAGCGGACGTATTGGTGCTCTAAAGACCGTCCTCTAGAGAACAGATTCTGCGGTTAGAGATTTTTTTTATTGTATTTCTTTTTTTGATTTATTAATTTTTAATTTTTAGACTACTATGAGTTAATTTATATAATTTTTACAACCACTCACATTACATGCCTATACAAGTTACATACTCACATACGCTTTTAATAAAATTCATGTTAGTAGTATTTTTGAAAATAATATTAATAACCTACTATTATTATTATATTAATGTATGTTGAATTGGGTAACCGCTCGAACGGGTACTATTATTGTTCGAACGTTTACCCAAATCAAAACGGGGTCATTTCTACATGACAATAACATTGAATGGTTATTTTACAAGTGTTCGAATGCAACCTATTTACCATTTGAACGAAACATAGTAAGAAACAGAGTAGTGATATGTCGTCAGTGTATTTCCATTTAAATTGAGCAAAATGTACCTTTGAATGCAATTTGATTGGGGGCCAAATTTTGTACTTTTTATTTTGGCACGTTTTGGTTTGAACGGCTGCAAGTTTCGTTTAAACGTTATATTGCGAAACTAAAAAAATATAGGAGACCTGAGGGTCCCCAAATGATATCTTAACCATTCAAACACTTGGAAATCTATATTTGGTGTTATCTATTACCGTTCGAACACCTAAAAATCTGAATTTGGTGCCCTTCCGTGATTGTTTGAAAGATGATCAATCACACCGTTCGATCACAAACCTTTTCGTTTGAACAGTAACATTTCCAATAATGCCATGCATATGCCCTTACACCTTTTTGAAGCTTATGCAGTGTCAGTCAATTTGAACCATGTTGTATAAGCCTTGACTTGTCCAACGTGTGGATAGTTTGAGATTGTATACTCTAATTTGTAGTCTGATGTCCTGGGTGATGCAACGTTCATTGGAACATTCATGTTGTCTCCCACCTTCATTCTTCGAGGTATTCTTAGAGTTGGGCTCTCCCTGCTTTGGATCTGATCCACTAGTGCATTTATTCGCATACGCTAATGTGTGCACCTAAAGGACTAAAGGGAGATGTTTTCTCACATGTATGGTTGTTCAGGGCACGATTATGAAAGAATTCATGAACAAGATGCATTTGGAGTACATATGAGATAAAGGTGGAACAGGATAGTACACTAAAGTTTCCTACAAAAGTGACCAATATCAATGTGACAAAGGATTGAGATGGATGTTGTTAAAGAATCAAGAAATATTCGAGGATTGGAAGGATAAACGAGGAGTGAAGATTTTCATCTTTATAGTCCTCTTTGGACTAGATCCTCCAATGCTCTAATATTTTTGATTTTTTACAGCATTATCGAACGACTTAAATGATGACTCATGCATATTTAAAAAGTTATTGTGTGTAATTATGTTTAACTACTTCTATTCACGTATAAAGGTCAACGACAATTGGTGGCAAACACGCACGCTCTTAACAGACGGTACCTTCTCCATCATCAGTCTCGTTTAATGATCAGCCACATATTGCGTCCACGAAAGCCGTACAATTGACGAGGTTAGAGATTGGATCACCTTCTCCGGGGACGGCTCAAAGCAAATGTGCATGTACGTGTATTACCCTTTTTCTTTACATATGTTCTTTATATGAAATAACATATGTTAATAATTTATATATAGCTTAAAATATTGAGTTTACAACTTGATAACAACCTCCAATGCTAGACGAGGGCTGAGCGGACTAGCAAGTTACGTCTAGACAACGCACAAACTAATGGGAAGGTTCAAGTGCATATTCCAAAGGGTGTGGCCAGTGAGGGAGTTGGTGTTATCCGACTCTCATCCAAAATTGGAAGCCTCGTTAGTTAATGTACCACCATGGTACAAAAGTTGGCCTAAGGTTTTGACAAAAACTAGAGCGTCTTTTAAGGATCTTTTGTTGGTAAGTAATTTCAAGGATTTCTCAAGTTATTAGTATAACAATAGTTCTTGACAAACAAGTGAATTTGTTATCTCTATTTCAAGACGATTTGAGTTGGATTACGAACGTCTTAAAGTCGTAAAGACCATTCAAGCAGAAAATGGCTGCAGGCTACCAACAACATAAGGGCTACTTGCATGAGCATTTTCAGAAGTATCCTACCAAGCGGCTCTAGAACATCAGCTTCGAGATACTGATGCAGATTCGTGGGCCAAAGTGTGTTGACTGCCTGAATGTCCTAAAGTTACTCGAGTCTTGATGCTACGTTGTCTCTTGAAATCCCTAAATCCCCAACTCCACACTCTACCGTTGATCTATCTCCACCGCTTCTCCCCACTGCCCATAGACTACAATAATACTTTAAGAATAATGCCCTAAAAATCATTTATCTGAATAATAGTTATTTAAATATTACATGTTTATATTTATTTATTGGGTAATATGTTGTGACATAAGATGTTACACGGATATTATTGAGTGACATTGTAGAAAAGTCATGCCAATGATTAATGAATTAAAGGTGGGAAGTATGACTTTCGGTTCCTTGTTCACTTGATGTTTTGTTCTAGACCAAGGTACATATTTATGTACAATAGGTCTACACTCGTTGTGCCTCTATTAAATAGGATGATGTACTCAGTCATCGAGATGGTGACCTTAAGCAAACGAATGGGTGTAATGTAAGAGTACACACACTGAACGTAATCAAATATTGATACCTTCTGGAAGTGATCAATGATGTTGAGAAGGTATTCAGCACAATTTGTTTATGTTATCCTTAGACTTGAGAGGTTTATATAGATTTATTTATTGTGTACTTGTACTTTGATCGAGTTATTTGTGATGATCTTTCTAGGTCAAATATTCTAAACAACGTCAGGTCTTGTGCGTGATGAATGAGTTTGTATAAATGCTCAATAAGGAATCCACCAGTCTCTTTGATGAGATAGTATATTAAGTATATCTGTATAGGGTTGGACTCGAGAAAAAGAATCTTTAGCTAGAGGAATTTTGTGAAAAAATTTTCAAATTAATATATATATGATATATATTTATTTGTGAAATTGTTTTGGAAAAAATTCGAGAGTCCAACGAGTTACAGTTCATAAAATTGAGAATTATATAATTAGGGACTTTAAATGGTATATATTCGGTCCTATTGCTCGATGGAATATAGTATGGTGGAAGGATAAATAAACGAATAATTGTTAGCAAAAGGATTTCACAAATCAATCTCAAATTCTCCAGGGTAAATTGTAATATGTTAATGACATGATCACAATTAGTAGAAGTCTAAAATTCAGAATAATAAGAATATAAGGGACTTAATGGAAAAGAGTTTTCCATGTGATCCTATGGTCGAGATCTGAGATCCCTAACGATCCCACGATATATTAGAGATTGGGTTCAGAAAAAGACTGTAAGATATCTTTTCCTAGACAGTTGACCATTATGACTTTGAAAAACCCTGTGAGGAGTGAAAAGAAAGAAGACAGAACATTTGGGCTGCTCAGTTGCGAAATCAAAGACTCAAGGTGTGAGATCAACAAGACTAAAAGATTATCCAAGATTGATGTTTCAATCGCAGACAAAGTTCAAGATCGTTTGTTAGATCAAGTAATTATAATTTTTTGCAGGCAAACATTCAAATACTTGTTCTCACTTGCATGCTCATGACAACTTAATACATGCTCCAAACACACTAAATACAAATAAGAAATTTTCTGGTGATGTAATACTATCATGTAATGAAAATTTAATTGGATGGAGCAAAAAGCTAGATAATGAGTTGTTAGTGATATACGTACTCTGTAGCTAGTATGTTCTCACAGACTACCCTAACCATGTTAACCGCATGTTTTGTTTTCAAGAGGTTTCTCGAATGGCTTCCAACTTTTCTTACAGTGTTGGCGTCTATATCTCATTCAAGCAGAGCCTCCAAGGTACTAATAGACTTCGATGCCTCTGCAATATTTAAGATATTTCACAAGCTATGTAAAATGATATGCGGTCGATCTCTCGTTTAGAGACATAGGAAGGTCTTTATATAGGCCACATGAGAAAACTAGTCGTTTATAGCCGTTAGGGGTCAATGACAATTTTACCATTGTACCGGTCGACCGCTTCATGTAGGGTCGACCGCTTACAGATCATTTTCATCATCCGCTACAATTAAAAACCCTTTTTGATGTTTTTAAAATCCAATTTAAAAACTAACTTCTTAAAAGTATAAAAGGTTTGGGAGTTTATTGGGATGATTTGAAACCATTTAAAATATTTTATCTTTCAAACAAGTGATAAGAAGTTTATGCATGTTTTGAAAAATATGCAAGTGTACGATTCAAATCCTTGTCAAAAGTGAAACTAAGAGTTACAAGATTATACCTTATGGTCTTGAATCTTCACTTTTGAGCTCCTTGCATCTTCCTTGTCTTTGGCTTTTTGATAAAAATGTCTTTGTCTTTGAAGATGTCTATTTTGTAAACTTAATCTATTTATTGAAATCATCAAAATATCGATTGTGAACAAAAGCCAACAATCTCCCCCTTTTTATGATGACAATAAATTGATAGTTTTGGGATGACTCTCCCTATCTTTTGCAATTGGATAGTCATTTGAAACTTGAGACAAAACATTAGTAGCCAATATTCATAATCCAATTCAAAAGGAGAATATATAGTCATTAAAACTATCAACACATTTCTCCCCTTTGTCACATCAAAAAGACAAAAGATATAAACTTAGATGGATGCATCACCTAAAATTTGATAAAAATTAAGATATGTGCATGCATTATCCATCAAAGCTTTCCCAAATATGCATTCTACCAATATCCATCACATGATCAAAGGGAATACAAGCATATCGAATTAAGAAATCTCCCCTTTGTCAATCAAAAAGTGAATGCATGGATGTAACTTCAAAATAATCATTTTTTTCATCCAAAAGAACAACTTGGAGTTTTAAATGACAATCTCATTGAAATGGTATAGAGGATGACTAATGGGGACTCAAGAGTCCATGCTATTACGATAGTAGCCCACCGAGTGGGTTTGTACCAACCTCTTAGCTACCAATGACAATTTAAAGGTATTTTCAACCAAAAATTTAGGCTCACAAAATCTCATAAAAGTTCATGATTTTGTAAAAATGTCATTTTAGAGATGTTCTATTTTGATAAATGCAAGAAATATGTCAAAGATGAATACATTTGCATTTTTAAGATTAACACATAAGAAATCATCATAGAAGATAATTAACCAACAATTTAGAATATATTCTCAATCAAGGATTTAGAAGTTACCAAAGGTTTTCCCCTTAGCATTTGTCCTCAAATGTCACAAGCCTTCTTGATAGGCAAGTTTCATCCAAGTACTCTTTATTGCTCCATCCTTTTGAATCCTACAAAAGAATTAAGAAATATTTTTGGTACCCAAGCTTTCTTGGGTCCTTCGGTGTTAGTCTTGGTTCCTTTTGGAACCCATGTCTTCTTGAGAGTCTTGCTCCCAAGTTTCTTTAATGCACAATCAAAAATTAGATGCCCATCTTTGTTGCAAAAATGACATGTTGAGTAGTGCACAAAAAGACTTAGCCTTCACAAAATAATTCTTAAAATATTTTTGGTGAATAGAAGGCTTGTAGCCTAAGCCACTTTTGTCAAAGACACATCTTTGACTACCAAGAATCAAATCCAAAGATTTTTCCTTGAGTGAACTTCTCAAGGATTTTGCTTTGAGAAATTATTTCGTTGTTCAAAGCAACTTTCTCTTTTCAAATTCTAAAGCTTTTTGTTGGAGTAAATCATTTTCAAGCTTTAGAGTATTTCTCTCATTTTCTAATAAATCAATTTCTTTTGAGATCAAAATGAGTTTCTTTTTCAAGGATGTATATTTTGAACCAAGTTTTTCAAATTGACAAAGAAGTTCATCAAAGGCATTTTGAAGTTCAATATATGAAAGTTTAGGTTCATCATCCGAAGAGTATACCTCATCATCATCCTCAAATGCCATGAGGCACATGTTAGTGATTTCTCCATCTTCTTCTTCTTCGGAGGAGCTTTCATCGTTAACATTCCATGATGTCTTTTTGTATTTGAGGCTTCTTTTCTTTTTCTTTCTTTTGAGGAAGTTCTTGAACTTTCTAGTCATCAAGACTATGTCTTCCTCATCGTCATCCTCATCTTCGAATATGGAAGATTTGAGAGTGATCCTCATTTTCTTCTTGCTCTCATCTTCATTTTCGAGCATTTGGATCTCATGGGTCATGAGGGATTCGAGAAGCTCTTCTAGAGGTAGCTTGGTGAGATCTTTAGCCTCTTGAATTGTGGTCACCTTTGCTTCCCAAGACTTTGGTAGTGACCTAAGGATTTTTCTCACCAAATCCGAGTTATTATAAGATTTACCAAGAGCATTTAAAGCATTTATAATGTTGGTAAATCTAGTATACATGTCACTAATGGATTCCTCCAGTGTCATTTTAAACAACTCATAGTTATGGACAAACATACTTATTTTGGACTCTTTCACTTGGTTTGTCCCTTCATGTGTAATCTCTAGAGCATGCCAAATTTCTTAGCATTTGTGCAAAAGATATTCTATTAAACTCTCCTCTATCTAAAGCACAATAAATATGTTCATAGCTCTTACATCTAGAGAGATTTTCTTTTTGTCTAGGTCACTATATTCATTTTTGTTTTTGAGGGTTTCAACCTCTCCAACTTTCTTTGTGGGAATATGTGGACCATTCAATATGCATAACCATAAATCATAATCAATAGATTGAAAATAAATATCATCCTAACTTTCCAATATGCATAATCACTACCATTAAAGAATGGTGGTCTAAGTGTGGAAAGTCCTCAACTTGAGTGTTGAAGCTTGAAGTTGCCATTCTAACTCAAGATTTTAAATCTTGTAACGAGCACCAAGCTCTGATACCAATTGTGAGTCCAAGGATTAAGGCAACCAAAAGGGGGGGTGAATAATTTTCTTCACTTTTTCGCTTTTAACCCCCAAAGTCGTGTTTGCAAAGTAAAGACTAATTTAGCACAAGTATATTAATGCAAAGTAAATAAGTGCTAAATGTAAAGAGTAGGGTTAGAGAAGCAAACACAAGATTTTTAGGTGGTTCGGCAAACCCGCCTACATCCACCCCTCAAGCTCCTTTACCGAGCCTTGAGGTTTTTCCACTATCTTCCAAATAGTGTACACACTAGCTTCCGGGTGCTAGAGAACCGTACAAGTGTTTTCTGGCTCAACACTCACAACCCAAGTGATTTTCGGGCTCACCACTTACAACCCAACCAAGCTTGAGATATACCCTCTCTAAGCTTCTTCTTTAGTGAACAACCTCACTAAAGGAATCATTTCTTTTGGATAGGAAGATTACAAGAAATAAACTCTCTCAAAGAGTGGATATGAAAATGGAAAGCTCTATCTCCTTTGATTCTCACAATGACAAGGATGCGAAAAAGTAATTTGTGTGAATGATATGAGAAATATGGAATAAGAAGGTTTAAGATATTTCTCAAGCTATGTAAAATGATATGTGGTCGATCTCTCATTTTTAGAGACATTGAGAAGGTCTTATATAGGCCATATGAGAAAACTAGCCATTTATAGCCATTATCGATTTACAATTTTACCGTTGTACCGGTCGACCGCTTCAACTAGTCGTTGCCAACGGTCATAAATTTTAATGTTGTCAACATCATCCGCTTCATGTAGCGGTCGACCGCTACAAATCATTTTCATCATCTGCTACAATTAAAAAGTCACTTTTTGACATTTTTGAAATATCAATTTCAAAAACCAACTTCCCAAAAGTATAACCAAGGCTTGGGAGTTTATATAGGGATGATTTGAAAACATTTAAACATTTTAGTTGTCAAACTTGTGATAAGAAGATTATGCACGTTTTGAAAAATATGCAAGTGTGTGATTCAAATCCTTGTCAAAAGTGAAACTAAGAGTTACAAGGTTATACCCTATGGTCTTGAATCTTTACTTTTGAGCTCCTTGCATCTTCTTGATCTTCAATCTTCTTGTCTTTGGCTCTTTGATAAAAATGTCTTTGTCTTTGTATTTGAAGATGTCCATTTTGTAAACTTAATCCATTTATTGAAATCATCAAAGTATCGATTGTGAACAAAAGTCAACATATACCTGGTTAAATTTTCATTTTAGGTGATGGAGTTTCGTTATGTTTTCCATTTCTCTAAGACTGGCCTTTTTTTTTCTTTCTAGGCAAACATTCATTCATCCACGCGAAGCAGAGATGGGGGGGGGGGGGGGGAGGGGGATCATCAGAGTTAAGGATAATAGGGGGAATACAATGCACAAGGATATTTCCCACTAAATGCTCCAAAATAGCCCATTTGGCAACATTATGGGCTAAGAAATTGGCCTTACGACTAACATGAGAAACTTTCCAGCATGAGTGTAAAGCCAGAAGAGCCTGAATATCACGGATAATAGGGGCAATGATCCAATTAGGAACAAAGTTCGGCTGAGAAAAGGCATTGCAGACTTGAACATTATCACCTTCAAAAACAACCAAAGGTTAACCAGTCAAACACGCCTCCTGAAGAAGAGCTGCTCTAGCCTCTCCCACAACAGAAGTACTTGGAGGAATTCTCTTTGTCCAAACAAAGAGTAAAAAACCACTAGAATTTCCGTAGACAGCAGCGAGCATAGAATAGTCATAACGAATGGCAGCATCGAAATTCACCTCCAAAACATTGCCAAGAGGAGGTATCCAAGCAAGAGGCTGTGGAGGATCCGAAGGAATCCAAACCTAAGAATAGTCAACATACAGCCGATGAATTTGCTTAATAAGAGTAGCAATATCATCCTGTTTACCATGATGCAACAATTGGTTACGAGAGAACCAAATAACATCCATCAAAACAGCACCATAGCGAATAATAGAATCAGCCTGGTCAGTAGGCAAGGAAGGAGGACCAGATGGGTCCAACAAAGAGACAATCCACTCTCGGATGCTTCACCCACGAAGCCGATTAATTTGAAGACCCCAAGGGGATTCGCACCAAGCCTAAATAGCCTACAAACAGAGGAAAAATAAATGCAATAGAGACTCTTCTTCAAGATCACAAAAATGGCATAACTTGCAACAACCACCCAAATCAAGGGTACGAGTAAGAGCATATTTACACGGCAAAATGTCCTAAGCAACTTTCCAGATAAACAGTTTAAGTCGGTCCTGCAATTTTAAACTCCAGAGTTTCTTCCAAAGAGCCAACGGAAACAAAGGAGGCACCGAGGCAGCACTAACACCAAGGAGATGTTATGCTGATTTAGTACAAAACTGACCTTTAGGATCTGGGACCCACAGGAGCCGATCACTTCAAGAAGTAGCAGAAAGATAGAGATTAAGAATAGAATCAGCATCACCCTCTTGAAAGGTTTGCCTAACCTTTGACTCATCCCACACATGGGTACCAGGGAGGAAAAAATCACCAACTCGAGTTTCATCATGAAGGATAACAGAGGAATGTCGAGGCTGGGGGATGAAGGAAACAGCTTGTGGACGCCAAGGATTCTTCCATACCCGCACCTCATCACCAGATAAGATCTAAAAACAACAGCCCTACCGCAATGAAGAGCTAACCTTGAGAATTCCCTTCCAAGCCCAAGAGGGAGAAGCCACAGGGGTCGAGTTCCAGATAAATTCAGTGTTGAGATACTTAGCTATTAAGGCCATGATCCATGGCTTAGAGGAAGTTGAATGAACAGTCCATGCAAGCTTCAAAATTAAAGCTCTATTGATAGACCACATCTGCCTAAGACCAAGGCCACCCACTGATTTGGGAAGGCAAATAGAACTCCAGGATTTAGGGGTCCAATTTCTCCTTTTATCTTCCTTAAAGCCCCACTAAAACCTCATGAACGAAGTGTCCAACTACAGACAAATAGACTTAGGAAGCAAGTAATGTGACATATAAGCAGGAAGGCTCGAAGCCACCGCCTTAATCAAAACTGTCCTCCCGGCCTGTGAAAGGAGCTTCGCTTTCCAGCCATCAAACCGATGCGTCACCGTCTCAGTCAGATCAGCAAACACTTGTCTTTTATTAGAGCCAACGATAACAGGCACACCCAAGTGTTTCCCTGGATTTTCAGATTGCCTCAAACGCAAGATAGAGCAGATTTCTTGCTTAACATCAGCGCGCGTATTCTTACTAAAAGTGATAGTGGACTTACAAGCATTAAGATGTTGGCCAGACCAACCTGCGTACTTAGAGAGGCATTGCCAAACCACTTGAGCTTCCCCTGCATTGGCTCAAGTGAAGATGAGAAAATCATTCGCGAATAAGAGATGAGAAATGGGAGGGGCAGCCCGAGCAATACAAATATCGTGAAGAAGCCGATCAGCTTCAGGTCGCAACAAAATACGTGATAAAACCTCCGAACCAATGATAAAAAGGAATGGGGCCATAAGATGCCCTTGACGCAACCCACGGGTAGGCTTGCAAAGATCGAAAGGAGAACCATTAAGGAGAATGGAACAAGACGCAGAAGAAAGACACTGCTCAACCCAACCCACAAACCGGGCATCAAAACCAAAACACTTCATCTCTACCAAAATCAATTTCCACTCCATCCGATCATAAGCTTTTTCAATGTCCGCACAAATGGCCATAATCTTCCTACCCTTCCTCCTTTTCTTCAAAACATGAAATAGCTCATGAGCTAAAATAGAATTCTCATGAATAGTCCTACCCGGTACAAAGGCCGCTTGAAGGGGAGAAATAAGTTTATCAATAACCACCCGCATGTGATTAGCTAAAATTTTGGAGATAAACTTAGAGACCACATTACATAAGCTAATAGGACGATATTGAGAAATTTGAGAAGGACACTCCCCTTTAGTGTCACGTCCCGTGCTCATACTTACCCCTTAGGCTCACCTATAGTAATGGTATGCACACAACCGGGGATTATGGCACGAAGGTCGCTAGAAAGTCTTAGTTGATTTACCATGAAACTTAGCAGAAGGCATATTAAAAAAAATAGAATCGTAGTGGGAAATCGGAAAAGATTTAGGGTAAAAACTCTATGTTTTTAGAAAAAGGCAATAAGTTAATAGAATCCGAAAAGATTGAAAGTGTTAGATTAGGCCTTTGAGTAAAAATAAGAACTTTGAAATAAAGGATGAGGAAAGAGACATGAAGGAGATTGAAAACCTGAAATAACAAGGACATCTTGATACAAAGAAAGTTCAGGTCGTCCTCCCGGGACTACATAAAAGGCTACATTACAAAAATTCGAGAGCTTCGTACAATTGAAAACTGATTACAAGGAAATAGAAACCTGAAACACTCTAACAGGCCTAAGAGGGGTACTAATCCTCTTCTTCTGAGTCTGATATAAGATCAATAATCTCGGACCCTAGAGTGGTACTACTATTTCCCGTTGGCGGGGCCGGGGGAACGTAATCGAACCTTAGCCACTTGGGCGGTACATTTGGTAAACCAAAGTCCTCAAATCGGGGTAACGGGGATAGTGGGGGTAGTGGGGGTACAGGGGATGGTGGGGGTACAGGGGATGGGGGTGAGGGCTCCCTAAAGAACCAGTGGGCCTCATGCTCCACTGATACTCCAAGGAGATCCGAAACCCACGTTCGGATCTTGAGTACCAGGATATAAGGGTAAAAATCGTAGGTTAACTCGTCCTCGAATAGCTTCATTCTTCAATACCCACATTCGCCAAACATAGCAAAAACAACATAAGAGAAAAAGGGTGAGTCCTATTGACTCAGTAAGGTGGGGGTGGGGAAACATGATCAAACAAATACAGTGCATATAATTCACTTAAACATGGTGTGAAACTAACTTCAAGCATAATAAGTATGAACTTGGATGAATTAAAATATGCAATGCATCACACCATCATAGGTTCCTGAGGAGTTCCCGATGTCTGCTCTGTTCACCCCCAGAGTCGGGTTGTGCATCCCCTCCCCTTCTATGGGACTGTCATGTGCCTCCAGCACCAGGACCCTTAACATTACACCTTAGCGTTCATAAAGGAGCCCACCCACTCCCTGCTGTGGGGGGTTGCACGTCTCCTAAGTGCCCGGTACCGTCACTACCATTCGGGGAATCACCTCGCAGGCTTAGGGGTTCCTCACATTGTTTTTCCTCTTATGAATGCAATCTCATGTCCAAGCATTAAAGTACACATGTAACATTCCACCCAAACAATGTACACTAGTTTGCAATGAACTTGAAAGAAACATAACAGGTTTAAAGAATAATCATTGACAATTGAAACAACCATGATAATAACTAGTAAGATCTAAGACATTAAACCCCATTGAAGGCCTATTGGGCCTCCTTAGACCCTGCTGGGCCTATTTCCAAAGTATTATTGGGATGCATTTAGGGTTATTGGGCCTAAAGCATTTAGGCTCCTAAACGGACCTTGTGATTTGGGCCCTTATTTCAACTTGGTTTGAACTAAACTTTGGGCTCTCCCATCAATTTTTCGTACTCTATCCAACCATGTAATCATTTTCTCATTTTGGACCCTTTTTCCCTACCGAATTAGGCAAAATGTCGAATCTGCCCTCAGAGACCTCCAGGGCATTTTCGACCTTTTCCTTCCTCATTTTGGGCTGAAATTTTTACAGGGATCCTAATATTATATAAGGATACTATCTGGAAAGTTTCATGCAAAAATAAAACCTGTAGCTTAGGGTCGATTTAGGCAGCACCTATGATTGCCTAAATGCCCTAGATAGGTGTTCATGGTTTTGATTAATCTATGCTTTTTGAAACTTTAGGCTAAAAATAATTTTAATCTATCAACATAAAGAAATCATAGAGCACATAATATGTGGATTCTTCAAGAACTTAAAGGCAAAAAATGATCATTTGCAATGTCATCAAGGAACATGCATAATGCATCTTTTTCATGCTTTCAACTTCATAACCTCTTTCTTGAGCCCATGGCTCCTTTCTTTGGCCCCATTTGGCCTTCTCTTGATCAGGGATACTTTAAAGCCTCTTGGCCATCATCATTCATTATTGCTCCACATTTCATATCACATATGCATGACATTGAATCATAAAATCATGTAGTGCAACATGCAACACCATAAGCCATTTTTCTTGACCAACCCGTGATCTATAAGGCTTCAAGTTTAGGCTTATCACCACTGCCATAGCATCATAAAGCATGTCCAGAGCTCTTTTAAAAATCAAACCAACTCAGCAAGCAATCTAATACACATGTTATAAGAAATATTCATTAAGCCTTAACATGCAAGATGTCTAGACTAGTATATATTTCATAGCACCTTTGAACCTTTCTTTTTGCAAAACTTTGAATCCAACATAACCCTAACATGTTCATCATTGAATCACAGTTCTATGCACACAAATATATATATGATCAATCAATAAAAGATAACATGTTATCCATCCTCAACAAAACACAAGAACATAAACCCTTACCTTGGTGATCTCGGGTAGCTCTGATGTTCTCCTATTAACACAAGATCTATTGGTTAATAACACTGAACTAGGGGCTAAGAAGAAGTGGGAATGATGATGAGGAAGTAGGAAAGGGGTGGTGCAAGGGGGTGTTCAAGGCCTTGGCCGAAACCCCTTTGCCAACTTACCTTGGCATGAAAGTTTTTCCACCTTCCTTCTCTTCTTCTTCTCCTCTTCTTCTTTCTTTCTCTCCCTCTTGGCCGAATGCTCTCAGCTCACACTCCTCACTTTCTCAACTCAAATGGCCGGCTGTTGGTGTTAGAAATGCATGGCAAGGGTTGGCTTTTATAGCCAACCTTGCCATCATTTGGTCAAGGGGTGGCTGCCACAAGCAAGCCCCTTGATTGGGTGGCTTGGGCGGCACAAGGGCTGGAGGAGCCAAATGGCACACTCCCCCTTCCCTAGGTAATGATTAAGGATACTTACACAAGCTAAAATCACTTCAAAATCAAATCAAATGTGATTACAAGCAAGCATGGCCGGTTGGTCCATTTTTGAATCTTACTATTCATGCATCACAAGCCAAGAACATGGGACAAGGGAAAAGGACAAAGGAGACAAGACAAAACAAAGATCTCCTTGTGTGTGTGCCATGTGACCTAGGGAGAGAGAGAGAGTGGGACCCACATGACATCAAAGTAGACTTAGGTTAGCAAAATGATTAGCTAAATTGTAAAGTTAATCAATGTATATGTTAGAGAAAAGAAATAGGTAATTAGTCAAGTAATTAACCGAGATTAGTGATAGAATAATCAAGATTGACACTAGGTAAAAAAATTTAGATGTAAACAAGAGAATGAAAAAGGAAGAGATTAAACATACCGAAATTCCTTAGGGCAATTAGAACCGAAATAAATCATGTGTCAAGAAATCAAATCTAATACTTAGAAAATGTTAAATATGAGCTAATGAAGTATACTTAGGTAAAATATCACATGTTTAAATCAAGCAATAGGAATACTAAGATATTAACAAGAGAATGGAAGAATTTTAAACGCATAGAAACCGATAAAATAGAGACGATCACGATCATAATCATTAATTGGCTAAATATGAGAATTCAAGGAAATTAGAGAAATAGGGAAATTTAGGGAAGGGATATCACATTTCGGGAGCAAAACCACATGACAATGGTTAATCATGCGAGACATAAATCCAGACACAAAATATCTCTGAAACATATGGACCACATCCCGTCCAACAATATGCCAAATTTTTTTTATAAAAAATGGCAGTCATCCCATCCGGCCCCGGGGCCTTAAAAGAGCCCAAAGAAAGAAGCGTAGAGAAAATTACCTCTGCTGAGGAAATGGTGCACAAGGCAGCATTTTCTAAGGGTAACACAACCGGAGAAATTAAACCTTATAAATCATGGGGAATAACCGGCTGAGTAGAGAGATACAGTCTGTGAAAAGAATCAATGAAAAAACTACCCACCTCCTCGCGAGAAGAGATCCACACCCCCTCCTCAGTTTTAAGAAATTCGATTGAATTTCTTCTACGGCGGATGATAGTGGAAGTATGGAAATACTTGGTGTTAAGGTCTCAAGTAGACAACCAAAGCTCTCGAGATTAAAGGTTTGCGTAACTCTTCATTCAAAGCAACAATAAGCTGTTTTTCAACCCTACAAATACTATCAGACATAGGTTTGGACTGAGCCCATTCAAGGGACCTCCTAATCCAAGCAATATTCTCTTGAGGACAACCGAAGTGAGTTTTATTCCACTCCCGAAGCCCTTGTTTGGTATTCTTATTACGCATACAAAGACGAAAAGCAGGAGAACCAACAGACACCACATTCCAGAAATCATTCACAACAACCTCACAACTAGCATCTTTAAGCCAAAAAGATTCAAAACGGAACGGTTTTTTTAAGGGGGGAGCACCACCAACCGTATCCAAGAATAAAGGAGAATGATCAGAAGCCGATCTAACCAAGTGAGTGATCGTAGCACGCGGAAATAAAGTCCACCAATCAAAATTAGATAAACTACGATCAAGCCTCTCCTTAATATTCGTAAGACCGTCCCGATTATCAGACGAGGTAAACGAAGACCCACTGAAGCCAAGATCAATGATCCCATGCGAATTAATAAGAGACTAAAGATGAGGAAGCCAACGAGAGACCCCCTTGCTTTTCCCAATCAGCAACCAAACAGTTAAAATCACCCATGCATAACTAGGGGCCTCCAAAGGAATTGGCCAAATTATCCAATCCACGCTAAAAAGCCTTCGTAAATGCCAACAGGTAGGGCCATAAACACAAGTAATTAACCAAGGGTGATGAGGAGGGTCCAAATAGACCAACTGGTTCACAGAATGAGGGGTGGTTGATATAAGCTCAACAACCACCCCTTGTTTCCAAGCAAAAACAATGCTACCATGGTGACCAGTGGCGGAGCCAGGAATCAATACGAAGGGGGGCCAACTCTTAAAGGAAAATGACAAGAAAATTTTTTTTACTACGAATGCAAAAAAATGTCTTAAGAGTTAAAATATTAAAAATTAAGGACTAAAATATTAAAAATATATTATATTGAAATACACATAACGTACTATTTGCTAAGACTATTAAATGCACCAATATGACTCTCAAATACCTCCCTCTCATTTTCCAATTGCTAAATCCAGTAAATGTAAACACATCTTTTTCAGATCTTGATCATCTACTTTGCCTAAATAGATAACACTACAAGCAATACGCTGCATCCAACCACTCATATTCTTTGAACCATGACTCCAAAAAAACCCTCATTCATTTTCCATATTACTTCTTGGGAAAATCATGCCCAAGCAGTTGACAAAGACATTTTATCAAATACTCCCTATGAACTTAATTCCTAATCCCAACATCATATTCTTCAATAAGTTTACATAACCATGGGTCAACAACAATATCATCCAGACTAAATAAAACACGAGGTCTTTTCAAAGTAGTAGTTGTCTTAGAAGTAGCAGTTACATTAAGAGTATTAGATAATCCCGTTGATTTTTTTTCAAAAACTTATTCATTATCTAAACAAAACAAAATAAATTCATTAATATAATTTCATAAGTCACAACTTAAGGTCCTAATCACAATTTTACAACCTAATCCTAATATTCACAATTTCAATATAATTTCAAAATTGTATATTACAAATTAAGTTTTGCAGTATATATTAAAAAAAAAAATCAATTGGACCCTCCCTCCCTCCGCCACTGACGGTGACCATCAGGAGGAAAATCAACCAACTTAAAAAACCCAGCACGATTCAATTGACTTTGGACATCCAAAATCTTAGTTTCAGAAAGACAGATAAAATCAAGAGAAAATTTTCTCTCCAAGGACCGGAGCTCAAGAACTGCTGCCACCCAGCCAATTCCGCGGTAGTTCCAATATTAGCCCCTCATTGGTCCACTTGGGGTGGCTTAGGGCCCACCACCAAACCCACATTGGATTGAAAAGGAACATACCTCCTGCGGGACTTCCTCCAGCGCCGAATCCAAGTCAGTATCAACCAACTCATACTTTCGAGGCAAAATACGCTTCCGCGATGCAATTTTACGGCGACGATTCTTCGAAGCAGCAAGGGTAATATGTTCTTCAAGCTTCGAAGTATCAATATCCCGAGAATCTTCGAAAGGAGCAGGGCGGCTAACACGAGAATGAAGGGAGGAGACAGCTCGTTTGCTGGCAAAGAGCTCAGAGAGAGGGTGGGGCGCTTTCCGCCTGGGAGAACGCCACTGGGAGTCAAGAACAATGGACTCAGAAGAAGCCGAAAGAGGAACCTGCAGGAGTGAACTCACAAAGCCGCGGGTAAACGTGCTACCACCACCCGGAAAACTGACGTCAGCAGCAAACTTCCCGTTATCGAAAGGGTCATCGACAACAAATTTTGCTTTAGTAAGCACCTGAGGGGGGAGCGGGCGGAGGACTGTCACATCCAAGGCCAGGCCCAGCAGAGAGCCCAGCAAAATGAGGGGAGGAAGGGGGTAAGTGCCGAGTAAACAAAGGGTCAGACCCAGGAGCAGACAAGATGGGCCTCTCATCAGCAAGAGGAGTAACAATCGGGCAAACTCGGGGAGCCACACGACGAACAGATTTCTTTTTCACAGAGCTTGTCGCTTTCTGACCCACCGACGCAGGGCTGGAAAAGGAGAAAGCACAGCTACCCACATCAGAAGGGGCAGCGGCTAACACACCCAGAGAAAAAGGTGGTGGACCTTCCAAAGGCTGCACATCAAAATTACTTTTTGAGAAGACACAACAGCCACAGGGCAAGACAAATCACATGACAATGGGGAGGCCGATACAGCCTCTGTCACCAAAGCAAAAATCACCTGACTTTTACCATCCGATAAATCTGCCAGACTTGGAACTCGCAGCTCCGGATCTAAACCAGCCTCAACTCGTGGAATCCCCATGGACGACAGCTCAAGAATACTCCGACCACCAACAGATAGAGTTTTAGAAGGGGTTGATTTAGAAGAACTACCCGAACCACTCTGGAGGTCCTGACGAAGACTAATGGACTCAGCTCGCATCTTATAATCAAACAGTAACTTACCCTCATGAACTTTAGCAACACGACAGGAGTTTTGGGTATGGCCGATTCTACCAAAAACATAGCAAAAGTCTACTAATTTCCAATATTTGAACTGCACCCAAGCAGTAGAAAGACCAAGACAAGGGATAGGGAAACCGGCCACAAGGGGTTTAGCAAGGTCAAAATCCACACGTAAACGCTAGAAACTTCTTTTAGATGCATCCATATATTCATTGGAATCTAACTCCAGCAGCCGACCCAACTTGAAACCGATGTACTTAGCATTATCCTCACTCATACGATTCCAGGGTAAACCGTGCACCTGTACCCAGAAAGGCACCATTCTAAAAGACACTTCCTGCAACACCATTTCAGGCTCCCATTGCTTAAACACCATAAGTTGGCCCCGCACATTCCATGGGGAGTGGGCCAGAACAAAACCACGGTCTTCCTCATGAAGAAAGTGAAAAAGATAGATATTGGGTTCTATTTCCTCCACCAAAAACTCCTTGACAAAGGTCCAAGCTATTTTAAGAGTAGCTTGGATAACAGAAGCAGTAATAGGTCGATTAGTAACCACTTTACCAACCAGAGACAATAACAAGCTTTTTTCTTTCTCCAGAGAAACCGGGGCAAGAACAGAATAAAAGTCCGCCCAGTTCATATTTTGAATTTGTGTAACTAGAGGATCCAACTCCTGAGAGGAAGCCATGAGTAAGAGCAACAACAAGCAACAAAACGAGAGAAAGGGAGAAAGGGAGAAACAAGAGGGAGGCCAAACGGACGAGAACAGGGATAAACCCTAGGAAACACACGAGAACCAGGAGAGAAACCAAGTACGGAAGAAACAGAGAAACTAAGACGGGAGGTAAAACACGAGAACGGTATTGTACACGTGTACAACTTGTAGGAAGTACGGAAAAACACTGTACGGATATGCCGACGGCGGTAAGTTGATGTTAGTAACTCATGTTTTTTTTATTTTGATGAAATTGTGAATATTTAGGTGGTATTAAAGTTGTATAAGAATGTGTGAGAAATTGTTGAAAGGGATTGATGTGTGTAAAAAAGATAATAAAGTGTTGTATTGGAATACGTGTGTGTTATGATGTTTGGATTGTAAAAATAAAGTAGGATTCAAATCCTACAAAAAAGATGAAAACGAACATGACCCGATCAATTATTGTTTGCGGTAAGATAGATAGTAAAACCCAGTTAATCTATATATATATTCTAACTTTTTAAGAAATTAGATGAATGAATTAGAGGACAGTTTCGGTTTCAGATCAGAAGCAACGTTATACTAGTCAGCCAAATATATTATAGATTATCAATATATAACGCTGAATATACTAAGATTAATGCACGCAGATCAGGTGATCGAGGTCTTTATTATGGGGCAACACAATAAAATAAAATTTGGAAGAAATTTTAGAAGAATATGAACACTACTCGATGGACAGCTTTTTGCTTTCAGATCCCTCAACGGAAATCTAACTTCCACTATCCTCTAATTAAAGTCGTTATAGTTTTTTTTTTTTAAGGAATGGAATTGGAAATTTATGCTGTTAAAACTGAAAGTGATTTTTTCATCGAAAAGGAGGATGACATTTCCACATAAATATTACCGTTTAAAAAAAAGTGAGGATACAAATTATAAAATTCTTAGTAATAAAGTGTCAAATCAATTTTTTTCTTCTACCAATTGTAGCCATGATTTTTTTTTTTTCGAAGATGAGGGTATATATCTGGAGCTAATATTAGCTACAACTAATCCCCGAGTTTGTATAGTCTCCTTGTTTTACACAAACCGGGTAATTACCAGACCCGTTGTATATAATACCCTAATTAAAGATTCGAAACACTTTAGATGTAATTACAAACTTGAGAGTAGCAAATCCTCGGTTCTCAAACCTAGACCACTACATCAACCTCTGAAAGTTACCAACCACTCAATTGAATACACCTAGCACATTCAAATTCTATTGGGCCTGCAAACATAAATCTATATATTATTTCATGCCTCATCCATCAGAAATTTTGGGAAATTAAGATATCAGCGGGGCAGAGTGCTGTGAGAGTTGATGAACAGATAATTGACTCGTAGCTAGAAAAAGGACGAGGAAACAAATCTTATTGAAAACTAATTGACTCATTCCTACACCTCTCCCTACAAACACGGTACTTGGAAAAGATAGCTTAAAAGATTCACACAAATTAAATAAGAATGACCATAACTTACAGAAGGAGAGTAGTACAACTAGCTTAACTTACAGGATAGAGTGATTCTGAAAGTTACAATTGCGGAAAATTAACTTACTAATTCTCTTTGTTGATCCCGAGATTTCTTCAATAATCTTTAGGTTCTTGTCGATCTAACAATCTTGAGAATTCCACAATAGCAGCCCAAGTGTTATGCCTCATTCCTCTCCACGCTCACAATTGTGTAGGGTTTTCTGAGTCCTGATGCCAACTCTCAAACTAACAATTAGTCCATTAGAGTAGACTATCTCATCGCTACCCTTATATATGAAAACCCTAGCTAGCTGTGATAGTGCGTAGGATCGTCAGATCTCAGCAGGGCACATGGAAAAACTTTTTTTTCCATTAAGTCCTTTATATTTTATTATTCTGAATGTTAGACTTCTACTAATTATAATCATGTCTATTAACGTATTACAATTTATCCCCGAGAATTTGAGATTGATTTGTGGAATCCCTTTTGCTAACAATTATTCGTTTATTTATCCTTCCACCACACTGTATTCATATGAGCTAATAGGACCGGAATATTATCATTGATAAAGTCCCTAATTAAAATAATTCTCAATTTTATGAACTGTAACTCGTTGGACTCTCGAATTGTTTTCAAAACAATTTCACAAACAAATATATATATATATTAATTTTGAAAAATATTTTCACAAAATTCCTCTAGCTAAAGTTTTATTTTTCTCGAGTCCAACCCTATACAGATATACTTAAACATTCTATCTCAAAAAGAGACTGGTGGATTCCTTATTGAGCATTTATATAAAACTCATTCATCACGCACAAGACCTGACGTTGTGTAGAATATTTGACCTAGAAAGATTATCAACAAAAGACTCGATCAGAGTACAAGTACACAATAAACAAATCCAGACAAACCTCTCAAGTCTAAGGATAACATAAACAAATTGTGATGACTGCCTTCTCAACATCATTGATCACTTCCAGAAGGTATCAATATTTGATTACGTTCAGTGTGTGTACTCTTACATTACACCCATTCGTTTGCTTAATGTCACCACCTCGATGACTGAGTACATCATCCTATTTAATAGAGGCACAGCGAACATAGACCTATTGTACATAAATATATACATTGGTCTAGAACAAAACATCAAGTGTACAAGGAACCGAAAAGTCATACTTCCCGCCTTTGATTCATTAATCATTGGCATGACTTTTCTACAATGTCACTCAATAATAACCGTGTAACATCTTATGTCACAACATATTACCCAATATAATAAATATAAACACGTGGCATCTAAATAACAATTATTTAGAATAATGATTTTTAGAGCATATTTCTTACAATCTCCTACTTGCACTAAAAAATACCCATACAGGTTTTCTCATACCCATGTGTCTCCTTTCTATGTAGTTTACCTATTAATGGTGGAGTTATCTGTTGTAACCAATTTACAACTTCTCCAACCCATGCATCTTTACCCAATGTATATACACAAATCCAAAATTGATCAACTATCAATTATCCAAAAATTTGTATACCCCTGGATGATTCGCAAATTCTCAACTCCAAGCACTAGCAAATAACATTTAATACTTCTCAAGTACTTGAAAATATGTGTGATCGCTATCTAGCATTAAGGGCCTATGTCAGATAAATATTCACTCATAATGCTGACCACATAACTTATATATGGCCTTATCTCTCTCTTGTGGAGAGATGAAATTATGCCTAAAAAGTAAAACCTTTCTTCGGCATCCTTTAAACCATCCCTTGCCAATACTTGTCAATATAGTCCCAAAAACCTGTTTTCTTGATTTCCAAACAATTTAATTCCAAGAACTTGGAACACTTCCAAAGGTCTTTGACTTGAAAAATAGTTCATCAACCATCTTTTCATTGATGACATCTCTAAGACGTCATTCCCAATGAGTAGCATATCACTAGCATAATGAACTAGAAATATTACTAAACTTCCACTGACTTCTTGTTAATACAAGGTACATCCATATTTCATGAAAAATCAAACTATTTGATCATTTCATTAAAATGGATTCTCATCTAATGATCCCGAGCTCTGAATTATTGAGACTCATCAGTAAGTTTAGTAACATACATGTTCAATTGATCTAATATGCCCTTCTATTAGCTTAGCTGACTGTTTCATCAAGAACGGTCATGCTTTCACTTTCCCTTAGGCTGTACTCTTTTTAAAATAATATTCCTACTGATTATTACTACTATTTCATTTGACTATATCAAATAATATTTAATGAACAAGTGATTCATATGCTTATCTCCCACTGAACAATATCTTATAAAGCTCGGAATAATATTTCTGCAACACCATTGTGTCGTGGTGTGGCAAGGGAATTAGCTGAGATATGATGCTTCCATTTTCAAGATCAGTTCAAAACTCATCTAATTATTTGAGTATCTTGATACTCACTTCCAATTAGTTTTTCCACTTTACTCTATAATTTCTTGAACTTTTCCAAAAAAATTCAGACTTATGATTCATCAAGTATAGTTAACCATACCTGGAATACCCATCACTAAAAGTGATGAAACAGGAAAAACCCGTATATGATTATGTGGTCAAAAACATCACATATATATATATATCAGAGTGCACTAACTCTAATCATCCCGTAGCTCCAACTTCTTTTACTTTAAAAGAATTCTTGGTCATCTTTTATTCTATGCAAAACAAAGAAAACTAGGAAGGGTTCGACCTTCATAAGGTTCAAAGACCCATCTTACATTAATCTGTTGATCATATTCTGATTAACATGACCAAGTGTTAGATGCCACACACAAGTGGGATTCACATTCCTCTTTCATTTTAGAGTTGCATCATTGACATAATCATCTTTCTCAATTATTTCAAAGTCCACAATATTTTTCAAAAATATACAAATCATCAATACTAGTACCAAAAGGAATAAACTCTTTACATTTTAAAATTTTGAAAAATGAAATCACATTTCTACATAATTTTGGTACATGTAAAGATAATTTTCCAAAAATACAATTTTATTCTTTTGTAGACTCTTAGAAATAATACTAATGGCGGTCGCTGCAACACTTATAATTATCCCCATCTTCTGCACAATTTCCCCTTCACTTAATCTCTGGATTTCCTTAAATCCTTGCAAGGTAATGCAAAAATGAGATATAGTGTCCAAAAGGACATACAAACAATTTAATGGACAATACATTAAATTGACTTTAATGATAAGCATATCTTCAATAAAATTCCTTTTTCAACACAAAACTTGGCCTAGTCCATAATCATTACCGGGTATTAGTATCGCATAATATATCTACAAAAAACATAGAAATCAATTCACATGTATATATAAATAAAAATCCGTTAGTTCTGGGTTTTTGAATAACTAATTGTACCTCTCACTATGACACATAGATCAAATAAAATGTCCGAATATAACAATTATATTATGTGTCACTAGTAGGTATCAAGAGCTTTTACCTTTTGTAAAAATAATCCTATTTTAGTAACCATGCAACAACTTGTAAAACTAGATAGACAATATCTGTAACGAATCCATCTCATGTCACATAGAATATTTATGTAAATATTCACGACTCTTGATTTCCTTTTGACCACCAAATCAACACAATATTCACTATTTTAGCGTACGTGTTTATTTAGTTAAGTACCACCATCGTCAAAATGACACGTAATTTTCAAGTGGGTCAACATCGCTATTTTAGTCAACACTCTCATTCCACATACACCTTTATTTATCTTCTAAAGAAGTAAATGGACATACTATAAAATCAAGATATTGGAATCCCTTTTAGTTTCATCCAACTCTTAATAAAACAGAATTTCACTTACCAACAATAGGGGGTGATGGGATAAGTTTCCTCTAAACAATCTCATTTAACACTCGCATTTAAATTCTTTTTAAAAAATGTTTTTTGTTGGTCAACTGGTCAAACTGGTTTGACCTGTTGACCCACCGGTCCAGGTCCAACCCGACCTGTGTTGGGTCGTGGTCTGCGTCGTATCCGAACCATGGCCATGGTTCATGGATCCGGGTCCAACCCAGTCGATAAGCCCCACGGGCTCCCCCATGGATTTGGATCAAATCCATATATAGGGTTGGGCCAAGGGCCAAGAGGCCCAGCCCTCTTGGCCTAAACCGTGCAATCCTCTCCACCTTTTTTTTTAAAAAAAAAACGTTTTGGGCTTGGGTTTTTTGTATGGGTTGACCCAAAAAATTATTTTCAAAACAAAACAACCCAAAGTGTTTAAAAACAATGGGGTTGCCACTAATTTAAAAACAATTCGGCCCAAAGGACTGTTCTTTTTAAAACACAATTGGACCCCTCCTTTTAAAAAACTATTCGGCCCAAACACATAAAAGGAAATCAGCAGCCCAAAACGTTTTTTTTTTTTCTTAAACTGAACCCAGAAGCCTTTCTAAAAATTAGCCCAGCTACCAGTTAAAGCATGACGCCTCCAAGGCTGCTAGACACCACCTTGGCTCCAGCTAGATGCCACTCCGGTCACATTGGACGCAGCTTCAGCCAGTGGCGCAGCGGCAACCCACCATGCCTCCGGGCACCCTTCCTTTTCTGAGAGAAATCGTTTCTCTTAGATTTGAACTTGTTTTCTTTTTTGCAAAAATCAAATAATTAATATAATAAAGAAGCATTTTAATTTACAATTGATCTAAAAAAAAATATGTAACAGATTAAAATTTTTAAAAAAATTTATACATATCACATACGCATCATACCGCATGCTTCAATACGAAATCTTAACAAATAAAGAGAAGTCACCTTGGATCTAATCAAAGCGTGAAAGTGGAAAATACAAAGAAATCAAACCTTGTAAAACAATTTGACTACCATTCAGCCGATTTCCAAAATATGACCGGCAAAACAATTTGATCGGCTTATAATAATTAAAATAGAAAACTATTCACAGCATACCGAATCTTATGAAATTTGCAAAAGCATTGTCGCTTGAGATTTCCAAAATCGCCAAGAAGAAAAAGCGGATTTATTTATAAAATGATTTTACAAATAAATCAAAAATTCGACTACCACGAATATTTTCTAACAAACGATTACCATGAAGTTTCTAACAAACTGTGATACATATCTCAAGAGAATGAGGTTCAACTAACCAGGCTCCGATACAACTGAAAGTTACAACTGCGAAAAATTAACTTACCAATTCTCTTTGTTGATTCTGAGAATTCTTTAATAATCTTTAGGTTCTTGTCGATCTCACAATCTTGAGAATTATACAATAGCAGCCCAAGTGTTCTGCCTCCTTCCTCTCCACGCTCACAACTATGTAGGGTTTTTTGAGTCCTGATGGCCAACTCTCAAACTAACACTTAGTCCATTAAGGTAGACTATCACACCCCTGAGAATTTGAGATTGATTTGTGAAATCCCTTTTGCTAACAATTATTTGTTTATTTATCCTACCACCACACTATATCCATATGAGCTAATAGGACCGAAATATTATAATTGATAAAGTCCCTAGCTAATATCATTCTTAATTTTGTAATCTGTAACTCGTTGGATTCTCGAATTGCTTCCAAAACAATTTCAAAAACAAATATATATATATATTAATTTTGAAAAATATTTTCACAAAATTCCCATCCTATACAGATATAATTGAATACATTATGTCACCAAGAGACTGGCGGATTCCTTATTGAGCATTTATATAAACTCATTCATCACGCTGAAGACCCGACGTTGTCTGGAATATTTGACCTAGAAAGATCATCACCAAATGACTCGATCAGAGTACAAGTACACAATAAAAAAGCTACACAAACCTCTCAGGTCTAAGGATAACATAAACAATTGTGTTGAATATCTTCTCAACATCAATGATCACTTTCAGAAGGTATCCATATTTGATCTCATTCAATGCATGTACTCTTACATTACGTTTGATTAAGGTCACCACCTCGATGACTGAGTACATCATCCTATTTAATAGAGGCACAGCGAGCATAGACCTATTGTACAAAAATATGTACCTTGGTTTAGAAGCAAAACATCAAGTGTACAAGGAACTGAAAAGCCATACTCCCTGGCTTTGATTTGTTAATCATTGGCATGATTTTTCTACAATGTCACTCAATAATAACCGTGTAACATCTTATGTCACAACATATTACCCAATAAATAAATATAAACATGTGGCATCTAAATAACAATTATTTAGAATAATAATTTTTAGAGCATATTTCTTGCAGATTCAGGTCAAGGTCTTCCACTTTTTCTCATATATAGATCCCAAGTGATGGACAATATTCAAGCAAGGTCATCCCTAAAATCAAGGAGGAAGCTTGATGGCAAATTAGTAGAAACTAAAGTGTCACATCATAACGTCCACATCATGGACGGACATTCAAGTAGCTCATCGCTGTCATGGAAAAGAAATTAAAGGTAGAAATAAGAAGAGATTATTACCAGTTGAGAGGCGCTTCTCTAGTACTATAATTACCATATATCATCACTTTTACCGATCTTTACAATTTGATGAGATTAGTATTTTCGTTGTCATCGAGTATTTTTGTTGAAATATTAGACAAAGATGACGATAATATCCTTTACGCACTTTGCAAAATTCATAAGGGACCGAGGGTATTGTTCTGAATTCAATAATTCGTCTGTGTTTATCATCATTTCAGGTGTAAAAAGCTCAATTTTCATCCAATTTGACTGAAAATTTTGGAGAAGGGTACAAAGTGTCTAAAATTGTTAATTAGAGGGTACAATGTGTCAAAGCTGGTATTTAGAGTGCAATATGTCGAACTCTCTGTAGTGTAGGGGTCAAATGCCACATCAGTGCCTAATTTTTTTGGGTTAATTGCACTGTAGGTCCCTGTGGTATCACCTTTTTACAAATTAGTCCCTGTGGTATCACTTTCTACAAACAGGTCCCTGTGGTCACCCTTCTAAGTGAAAGTTAGTCCCTCTGTCCATCAGGCGTTAACACACTAACGGCATGAGAGGCATGACGAGCCGGTCGACCGCTACAAAGGTAACTTACAGCGGCAACTTTCAGCGGTCGACCAGCTCGTCGTGCATCTCATTCTGTTAGTGTGTTAACGCCTGATGGACGGAGGGACTAACTTTTACCTAGAAGGGTGACCACAAGGACCTGTTTGTAGAAAGTGATACCACAGGGACTAATTTGTAAAAAGGTGATACCACAGGGACCTACAGTGCAATTAACCCAATTTTTTTTCCCTACCCATCCCTGCGAACCATCTCCCAATCTCAAACACAATTGAATCCTCATATGTCAGTATTTACCGTTAACGATAGATAGAGGGGCCTCTTTTTCCCAAAATCACTATCTGAGGAAGCTAAATGACTAATATTTTTTTACCTTGGGGACTTAATTGGAACTTTCGAATACCTCAAGGGCCATGAGTTTAATTTCACCTAAATAAAACAAAAGAGGGAGGGGAAAAAAGAAAAGAGAGAGGAAAATAATATAAAAAGACTTCTCATAATGATAAGTTGAATGTTTGGGTTAGATCATTAATTAGGAGGTGTAAGAAAATGACATATGCTTTGAATGTGCTAGGAAGGTAGGTTATGTCCATTTCAAAAAGCTAGGTGAAGAATTTTTTAGATTAAAAAAATTAAGGCTTTTGAAAAACATTAAACAGGATGCTTCCGTCCAAAATGTTTTCAAAAACATTTAGAAGATTGAATTAGGGGACAGCCAAATATATTATCTGTATTACCTAGCTACACCGCGGAATATACTACGATTAATGCAGCACGCGATCGAGGCCTTAATTTGATATATAGTTGAATAAATCAATCCCATTAATTTTTGGAGATATTTAAGATCTTGGCCATTCAATGGACAGCTTCTGTTTGTTCCAGCTCCCTGAACGGAAATATATATATATAGTTTGCTTTTCTTAGCACTATCCCAATGGAAATTATGGTACAACCACATTCCAAAAGATCCAGACTGTGATACGTACAAAACCAAAATTATAGAATGATCATAAAGTGTAATATCTTATTTCTTATTAATGCTCAGAAAGATCACATGTCAATTATCATAATTTGTTTCAATTTTTTTTCTTTAATTTTATAAATAAATCTAAAATGTAGAAACATGACAATATAAGAATTAGCCTATGTTTGTTTTGATGTTTCAAAAACATGTTTCGATCACAAAACAAGTTTTTCATCAAACATGATTTTTAACACTATTTTGAAGTACAAATATAAATGTAGCCAACGCATTTCCTTATTTTAAAGTTTTCTTTTTCTTTTCAAGAGAATTGAGAATTGAAGCTACCCAGAAGTTGGCCACTTGGCCTTCTGTGACGTGTATATAACAACGTTTATGCGCCCATTGTTTTTTTTGGTGTACTTCAAAACTTTATGTCTTGTTTGTCTTGTAAAGTATTGTTGCGTGTACTGTGTCTTGGCTTCATCAAAAGTCAAGCCGCCCCCCACCTATGTTGAAAAGCAATTTGAACATAGCATTATATGCAACCTGTTCACACTACAAGAAAATGCACTTTGGGTGTCAAAATACTTTGTCACCCAAAGGGCGTAGTTAGTTATCAAAGGTTTTGGGTGACAAAACCGAGTTGTCACTCGGTTTGTCACCTAAAGCTTGTCAGCAAAGGTTTTTAGGTGACAATTTTTGTGTTTCCTCACACAAAACTGTCCAAACGGAAAACTATACCATCCGAATGATTTTCTGATATCATGACGAACTTCAATTCATCATGGCCTGGTTCTCTCTATCCATTCACATGAAACGTGCGAACATTTTATCCAATGTCACGAGAATCATTTTGTCATGGAAAATTCGTACGCACGGTTTTTATAAACACGTGCATGGTTATTTCATTTATGACGAAATAGTTATTTGTCACCTCACAAACTGTGCGAACAGGTATTTAGTTCGTGCAGACGCTTAGTCTATTGATCCTATGGGAACTTATGAAATGTCGACAATCATAAATCTGTCACTCATTCCATGGTTCGGACGGAGTTTCATACTGTGCGAACGTGTTTTAATTTAGGACCTTGTGCAAAGAATAATTACCCTACCGACGATATTCCATACAGTGGGTGCATACGGATGTTTATGTGTGCGAACGTTTTATCAATAAAATCGTATGGACGGATTTGTTACCCTTCGAACAGTTATTAAGTATTTGAATTAGTTTAATTAAAAAATTTAAAAATGATTTGCAAATAATACTAATAGAAAGATATTCAACACTCATAATAATAATAAAATGTCTGTAAATATGTAATTGTTATAAGTAAACAAAATACATAATTTATAAGTGAGTTAGTGAAAATAGATAACCACCCAAATCTCCGTTTGGGCGCCAAATGGGATATGAGCTGTTTGATGTGCTCCATCATCTGCTTATGCATTTCTTGTTCCATTTATTGCAGCCTCTGTTCTAACTCTTCTTGTTGCTTCTGTTACTCCTCCCTCAAATACTGTTGATGCTCTTGCATATTCTGCTCCATTTCTATTCTCTTGACCATAAGCTCTTCATATTTCATTTGTGTAGCTATTATCTCCTCTATCTCTAATCTGGCCTCCTCTAATCTCCGGGACAAATCAACGAACAATATTGTAGACGATGATCCAATAGACCGTACTGAACGGCCTAAACCATGCACATAACCCGCTTTCGTCTCAAATACCTCTGCAAAAATCTCCACTTACGTGTATGGCTTTCCCTTAGATTCAAGCTGCAACTGTAACGCCCCTATTTTTTCCTACAAATATAGAAAACAAGATAAAGTTAGCACATACGAAACATAACAGATAATGAATGCATAATTAAATCTAACATTACAACTTACAAAATTTTCTCGTACATTTTCTAATGTTCATATGTCATCCTTATTAGTAGGCATTTTTTTATATCGAAACACATGATTAATCTGATAAGTTTTTAGATTTTTCTGTATACGAAAAGAAATATCCAACGTGCATATTAAAATACCTAAGTCATTTATTTAAGTTATGTAAGTCTAAATAACAACCCAAGAAGGGGGGTGAATTGGGTTTATCAAAAATGTTTCCTCTTTTTGATAAAAATGCAGATCTGGAAAATATACTTTTTCTTCAGACACAAGAGCAGATCTAAATATGC
Source organism: Morella rubra (assembly GCA_003952965.2). Classification (NCBI taxonomy): domain Eukaryota; kingdom Viridiplantae; phylum Streptophyta; class Magnoliopsida; order Fagales; family Myricaceae; genus Morella; species Morella rubra. The sequence goes on along the minus strand of RXIC02000237.1, from coordinate 5,527 downwards.
TAAATGCTTTTTAATAAGAAGAACAATAAATCATAAAGCATAAATCTCCACAAGTATGAATATGTACTGAAACGTAAGAGAGATAGAGTTAGAGAGATGACACCGTAATTTTAGGTGGTTCAGCCAACACTTGCCTACGTCCACCCCCAAGGCTATTGACTTCCTTGGGCTTCCTTCACTATTCTCCAAATAGCAAATACACCTTAGCTTTCAGGGTCTAAGGAACCTTTACAAAGCGTTTTGCGAGCTCACGCTTCAAACTCTCACAAATCCCAAAACACAAGGGATTTATTCTACCCTCACAAGTAAGACAAGTGTTTTCCAAAATATGGATACAAAGGAATTACAATGAATGGCTCTCTAAGCTAAATAAGCAAGTGAAAAGCTCAATAGAGTCAAGATAACAAGATTCTCAAAGGAAAGCTAACGTTTGGCAGGTGAGAGCACAAGCTTTCTGGGTAGATACAGTTTTCCCTCTTCTTCAAAGTACATTTCTCTCTAGAAGTTAGGGCAAGAATTGCAAGTGTGTTGTCTCTTCTTCAAGAATTTCTCTCTTTGGAGGCTAGGTCGTCAATGATGAGCAAAAGGAAAAGATTTGACAATGAAGCTTTGGTCTTGAAGGAATCAGCAAAGTATTTATTTGGATCTTGCTTTCTCTCTCTTTCGGAGGATAAATTTTGAATAATGTTGCAGATCCCCACTTTCTCTTTCTAACTCATTCTATTTGTAGCCCCAGGGCTTCAACGGTCATCAAGGATTTCAAAAGAGTCGTTGGAAGGGCTTAAATGAATTTTTGAATCATTTTATATTAGCTGATGACGTTCAGGATTTCAGCAAAATCGTGGTATGTGTCAGCACATAATCAGTGTGTGTTGGCACATCAAAACTTGTTCTGGAATTCTACTCTCGGGGATAGTGCAGTGTGTCGACACTAATCTTCAATGTGTCAGCACCATAACTTGGTCTGGAATATGAGTCTTCAGTGCAATATGTCCGACATCTCTTCATTATCCCGACGTCCCCTTTACTAGCCTAGGTAGACTACAATGTGTACATCTTATCATTATGCCGAGGTCCCCTTTACTGACCGAGGTATCGATCTCAGTTTGTCACCTGTCCTCTTTACAAACTAAGGTATCTATCCCGGTTACTTCCGAGCTCCATTTGTATTACCTACTATTCCGAGCCGCTCCTAGGTGAGCTTTCCTATTACCATTTCCGAGCTCCGAGGTGTTCCCGAGGTGTTCCGAGCTTTTCCCTTATGATTTTGACCATCTCGAGGTGCTAGACAAAAGGTTTCTCATGGTCTCTTCTTCAAACGGGGAAAACTATACCATCCGAATGATTTTCTGATATCATGACGATCATGGCCTGGTTCTCTCTATCCATTCACATGAAACGTGCGAACATTTTATCCAATGTCACGAGAATCATTTTTCATGGAAAATTCGTACGCACGGTTTTTATAAACACGTGCACGGTTATTTCATTTATGACGAAATAGTTCATTTGTCACCTCACAAACTGTGCGAACAGGTATTTAGTTCGTGCAGACGCTTAGTCTATTGATCCTATGGGAACTTATGAAATGTCGACAATCATAAATCTGTCACTCATTCCATGGTTCGGACGGAGTTTCATACTGTGCGAACGTGTTTTAATTTAGGACCTTGTGCAAAGAATAATTACCCTACCGACGATATTCCATACAGTGGGTGCATACGGATGTTTATGTGTGCGAACGTTTTATCAATAAAATCGTATGGACGGATTTGTTACCCTTCGAACAGTTATTAAGTATTTGAATTAGTTTAATTAAAAAATTTAAAAATGATTTGCAAATAATACTAATAGAAAGATATTCAACACTCATAATAATAATAAAATGTCTGTAAATATGTAATTGTTATAAGTAAACAAAATACATAATTTATAAGTGAGTTAGTGAAAATAGATAACCACCCAAATCTCCGTTTGGGCGCCAAATGGGATATGAGCTGTTTGATGTGCTCCATCATCTGCTTATGCATTTCTTGTTCCATTTATTGCAGCCTCTGTTCTAACTCTTCTTGTTGCTTCTGTTACTCCTCCCTCAAATACTGTTGATGCTCTTGCATATTCTGCTCCATTTCTATTCTCTTGACCATAAGCTCTTCATATTTCATTTGTGTAGCTATTATCTCCTCTATCTCTAATCTGGCCTCCTCTAATCTCCGGGACAAATCAACGAACAATATTGTAGACGATGATCCAATAGACCGTACTGAACGGCCTAAACCATGCACATAACCCGCTTTCGTCTCAAATACCTCTGCAAAAATCTCCACTTACGTGTATGGCTTTCCCTTAGATTCAAGCTGCAACTGTAACGCCCCTATTTTTTCCTACAAATATAGAAAACAAGATAAAGTTAGCACATACGAAACATAACAGATAATGAATGCATAATTAAATCTAACATTACAACTTACAAAATTTTCTCGTACATTTTCTAATGTTCATATGTCATCCTTATTAGTAGGCATTTTTTATATCGAAACACATGATTAATCTGATAAGTTTTTAGATTTTTCTGTATACGAAAAGAAATATCCAACGTGCATATTAAAATACCTAAGTCATTTATTTAAGTTATGTAAGTCTAAATAACAACCCAAAAGGGGGGTGAATTGGGTTTATCAAAAATGTTTCCTCTTTTTGATAAAAATGCAGATCTGGAAAATATACTTTTTCTTCAGACACAAGAGCAGATCTAAATATGCTAAATGCTTTTTAATAAGAAGAACAATAAATCATAAAGCATAAATCTCCACAAGTATGAATATGTACTGAAACGTAAGAGAGATAGAGTTAGAGAGATGACACCGTAATTTTAGGTGGTTCAGCCAACACTTGCCTACGTTCACCCCCAAGGCTATTGACTTCCTTGGGCTTCCTTCACTATTCTCCAAATAGCAAATACACCTTAGCTTCCAGGGTGCTAAGGAACCTTTACAAAGCGTTTTCGAGCTCACGCTTCAAACTCTCACAAATCCCAAAACCAAGGGATTTATTCTACCCTCACAAGTAAGACAAGTGTTTTCCAAAATATGGATACAAAGGAATTACAATGAATGGCTCTCTAAGCTAAATAAGCAAGTGAAAAGCTCAATAGAGTACAAGATAACAAGATTCTCAAAGGAAAGCTAACGTTTGGCAGGTGAGAGCACAAGCTTTCTGGTAGATACAGTTTTCCCTCTTCTTCAAAGTACATTCTCTCTCTAGAAATTAGGGCAAGAGTGATTGCAAGTGTGTTGTCTCTTCTTCAAGATATTTCTCTCTTTGGAGGCTAGGTCGTCAATGATGAGCAAAAGGAAAAGATTTGACAATGAAGCTTTGGTCTTGAAGGAATCAGCAAAGTATTTATTTGGATCTTGCTTTCTCTCTCTTTCGGAGGATAGATTTTGAATGATGTTGCAGATCCCCACTTTCTCTTTCTAACTCATTCTATTTGTAGCCCCAGGGCTTCAACGGTCATCAAGGATTTCAAAAGAGTCGTTGGAAGGGCTTAAATGAATTTTTGAATCATTTTATATTAGCTGATGACGTTCTAGGATTTCAGCAAAATCGTGGTATGTGTCAGCACATAATCAGTGTGTGTTGGCACATCAAAACTTGTTCTGGAATTCTACTCTCGGGGATAGTGCAGTGTGTCGACACTAATCTTCAATGTGTCAGCACCATAACTTGGTCTGGAATATGAGTCTTCAGTGCAATATGTCCGACATCTCTTCATTATCCCGACGTCCCCTTTTACTAGTCTAGGTAGACTACAATGTGTACATCTCATCATTATGCCGAGGTCCCCTTTACTGACCGAGGTATCGATCTCAGTTTGTCACCTGTCCTCTTTACAAACTAAGGTATCTATCCCGGTTACTTCTCGAGCTCCATTTGTATTACCGACTATTCCGAGTGCTCCTAGGTGAGCTTTCCTATTACCATTTCCGAGCTCCGAGGTGTTCCCGAGGTGTTCCGAGCTTTTCCCTTATGATTTTCGAGGACCATCTCGAGGTGCTCCCGAGATGTCTGCCTTTCTACTTTCATTTTCGAGGAGTTCCGAATTTTCCATTATCATTTCCGAAGTGGTCATTCCAAACATCCCGGGTCCATACATTTTCCTAACGTTCCCACAACATCCCGAGATGTCCATACACTTTTGACCTTTCCACAAACATTCCGAGATACTGATACAATATCCCGAGGTCCCCATTACTATCTCCGAGGTGTCTCAGTGCAATGTGTTGACAAGATTTGATCTGAGGTTGTTCTCTCGGGAGACAGTGCAATGTATGGACACTAGTCTTCAATGTGTCGACACCATAACTTTGTCTGAAAATATTTTCTCGGGTGTTGTTTTCAGTCCAATTCATCTTTAAACACCTACAATATGAAAAATTGATTTTATCAACTTGTGTAATGGTGTTCAAGTGCACTTAGAAATATTTTTGTGAGATAACCTCAATCTTTTAAAATATATCTTAGAAAATAGTGGATTGCCAAGGTAAAATCTAAAAGTCTTCAAAACTTAGAATTTTTGTTATCATCAAAATCAATTATGGATTGTTTGCAAAACAACCTTGGGCTAACGAGTTATATCTCTAAAAAATGTAAATTTATTACTTACTAACAATGCTCTCGTGCATAGGAAGAATCTCGCTCTCGATGTGCATACAATCTTTAGCTTAGCTCAATTCTCCCAATTGATTGCACTCCTCCTCCTCATTGCATTTTAGTAGTTGTTACTACAATTAATAATAAACAAAAATAAACGTACAGGATGAAATAAAATTTGTAACCTAAAATTCCTTGCTCACAAATAAATGACAAACACGAGCCCATTCTTCCTTGTTCGTCTCGAGATACGTGTCGCATTGATGCAATCCTTGGGTCGATCATAATCTAAATGAAAATCATCCTTAACATATATAACAGTTAGTACATATAAAAGTTTGCACAATTAAAATTTAATAAATTATACTTTCCAACACTTATCATGTATGATTTAACTTGATCGGGGACTTCCCTCCACTTAGTCATCTGAACTGGGACATGCTGTCGAACGAGCGAACCAAAATGACTTGAGAGCATTGATGTGAGACCCCAACCTTATTTATTTCTTTCATTTTAAAGAATTATGACTCCTTAAGTTGTATTGCTCAAATTTGTATTGCTCAAATTATTATTATTACTCTAATTTTTGAGAGAGGCATGTATGGGGAGATTAATCTAATGTTATGTCTAGGTGGAATTTTCCCCTAGCGTTTTTATGAGTTTTAAGCTAGGATTTAAATGTTATTTTAATTGCAATTGTTAATGAGCTAGGGTTTAAATGTTATATTAATTGCAATTGTTAATGAGCTAGGGTTTAAATGTTATATTATTTGCAATGTTAAAGTTTGAGTAATTGAGATTAATTAGGCAAATGTTAAAGTTTGAGTAATTGAGATTAATTAGGCTAATTATTTTAATTAATGGAGCAATTAGG
>RXIC02000236.1:0-15317 GCA_003952965.2 Morella rubra | reverse complement strand
GCGACTTGTTGGAAGATTAATTTATCTGGCCATTACAAGACCAGACTTGGCCTATTCAGTACATGTGCTCAGCCAGTTCATGGACAAACCACGCATACCACACTTGGATGCAGCACACAGAGTCTTGCGATATATTAAGAAGTCTCCAGGCCAAGGAATCTTCTTATCAGCCTCTAGTGAGCTCCAGCTTCATGCATACTGTGATGCAGATTGGGCACGTTGCAGGGACACTAGACGTTCCATCACCGGGTATTGCATCCTACTCGGAAAATCACCCATCTGCTGGAAGACCAAGAAGCAAACGACCGTTTCCCGCTCATCCGCTGAAGCAGAATATAGATCTATGGCCTCCACATGTTGTGAGGTCACTTGGTTAAAGTCTTTACTTGCAGATCTTAAAGTAACACACCCTCAACCAGTCAGACTATACTGTGATAACAAGGCAGCCATACACATAGCCTCAAATCCGGTATTCCATGAACAAACCAAGCACATCGAGATAGATTGTCATGTGGTTCGAGAAAAGCTTCAAGCTGGTGTCATTCAAACAATCTACATGCATACAAGCCAGCAACCTGCGGACCTTTTCACCAAAGCTCTGGGACTTACACAATTTGATCACTTACTAAGCAAGTTGGGTGTTACAAATATTCACTCCAACTTGAGGGGGAATGTTTAGAAATCTCGAAATTCTAGGCCAACATCAAGGGAAGAAATCCGAGTTGATATCACGTAATTCTACCAAAAATAAAAGTCAGCAAATCTCACATATATGGGCAGGAGCGTGTACAGCTTGTAATTGATTTTGTAATTAATTCTTTGTTCCCCACATACCTGTATAAATAGGACTCAAGTCCGTTGTGAATTATTCATCGAATAAAAGAATCACTTCTTGATAATCTTCTTTTCTTCCTCTTATTCTCTTCTCTGATTTTAACAGTACCTTCTGTAGGTACGCAAATATGTGATTTGACATAGCTTGCATTCAAATATGCATGTTATAATGGTACCTTCTCTAGGTACGCAAGTTTATATATATTGGGGTCTAGACAGTGCAACATCACAAGGGAATCCCTTGTTAAATTAACTTTTACATTCCCAAAGCAGCTTATGAACAAGCTAGCTTTTATCCAAGAATTATTTCCCGCCCCTCTGCAACCAGCAAGCACGATCTAAGAACAGAGCCACCAGATCAGTAGGGCGCGCTGAGCTTTTTTGAAATCCGAAACAGTTTACTTAAGCCCAGTGGCGGATCTAGGATCAAAATTCATGAGGGTTGAACTTTAAACGCGAATGACAAGAAATTTTTTTCCTTCGTAATGCAAAAAATTATCTTAGAGTTACAATATCGAAAATTAAAAACTTAAAGCATTAAAAATATTAGAATACACGTACCGTACTATGTACTACGACTGAGAGATGACTATTGCATCCTACGTTTTTGCATCTCTAAAAATGTTCAAATGACTTTTTTTCGAATTTCTAGAAAACTTCTTTGCTCTGATGTAATACCATGCAATGTCATTCATTAGTCATCTCTCATTCTATTACGCAAATCACTCTTGATGATCTTCATCGCAGAAAATACTCTTTCAACGGTTGCAGTCGCAACTGGTAAGACCACTGCCAACTCAATAAGTCGATAAACTAATGGAAATAGAGTATTTTTTTTGTCTCAACCATCTTCATAGCAAGACCTCCAATATCTTGAAGCCCAGAAAAATCATCATTTCTTCTAACATCTCTAATATAGGCATTAAGCTGATTTTTAAGTATCAAATGATTATCTTCTAAAAAAGTTTTGACTTCTTCCAAAAATCCATCCTATTTTATATCTTACATTTCTTGCAACTGTTTCTTCACAACTCCAACTAAACCTATAGCATTAATAATATCTTGATCTTTTCGTTGTAAGACTTGTGACAATTAGTTTGTAATTCCACCTAAATTGCAATATTAAGAAGAATTTGCGTTAAGGGCTTTGAGTAAAATTAGAATTTTATTTAAGTTAGTAAAAAAATAAAGAGAAATAATTTAATGGAGAGAGATTATTTTGAAATTATTTTATTGACTAAAATTTTGATAAGATATATTTGCAAACCAAATGCCCCACTATCTTGAGTAATTAGAGTCCAAAACCATCACAATGATATTAGTCACTGGTATATGTTCTATCACATTGCATCCTATCCCATTAAAAAAATCTTATCCCATTGAAGAATTTGGATTAGGATCTTAATTTTTTTATCTAAATTACACTATATAATTCAGAGAAAATATTTTCAAAGTTAAATTTAATTAATATTAATAATAAAAATAAATAATAAATAGGATAGAGTTTTTATTATTGTACAACGCTTGGAGACTCGATACTGTAAGAATTTATAATTCGGCACGGACGTCGTTGTCAAGTGAGTACGATTTTTCAAAGAAGTATTTCTCTAACTTGGCATTCTTTTGGTGAGTGGGGCTTCCCATTTATATCGGAATAATTAAGGCGGCAAAGATATGCGAATTTAATACATCGGTGGTTAGTTGTCATCAATGGTACGCCAAATGTGTACATAAGCCGTCAAATGTGTATGTACGTCAAAAGTCTAAAATCTGAAGTTGGCAGCTGGGAAAAACACTATTAATATTATTCCTTCATAACTAACTCTTTTTTTTCTAATTACGGAACTGACATAAAATAAAAACTACTCAGAGTCATAACCAACCACACGGGCTGGGATAACATCAACAGAAAGAAAACCAAAGCACCCTGCGGTCCCTACCATAGTAGCCCCCTTGGCTAACCAATGTGCAAATTTGTTTTTCCTGCGAGGTATCCAACAAAAGGAATGTCGGGGATGCATTAAAAAGAAACTCCTCACAGCTCTTCTTTTTCTTCTTCTTCTTCTTACCCGCAGGTCCAGGCCAGGCCAAAAAATTATATAAAAATTTTTTTGGCTGGGGGGTTGGTGACCGCCTAGGGCGCCCCCTGCATCCACACTGCTTAAGCCAGCCCATGGCAACGCCTGCAATTAAGCCTTCCATACTTGAGTTCTTGTGCCATTATATCAAGCGATATTGCCAACGAATTCTGAGCACATTCCAACTTAACTAAGTTATGAGCCATTCGAGTAGCATCTCTATAAACATGATTGAAATACCAATTTTCCTTGCTATCAAGAAGGGAATGTTTAGGTTGAAGAAAGAAAATAATTCAAATGGTTGGACAAGTAGTTCAATTAGATAGTGAGCCTTTGTTGACCCAACTTCGCGGGCCTGGTTCAACTCCCAATTTCTCGGGCCTGGTCAATTAAGATAGTTATGGACCAGTTGCCCACAAGTTATTTCGTCAACTGGATGCAAACTGACGAGGCCAAGTCATTGGTGGGTGGGTGCATCCGAAGTACCGAGTCAAACCATAATGCCTAGGAAAAAATAACTCTGGAATTGAATAGGAGAGCCGGTCGTTCGTGGGTGAAATGTGTGGAAGTGAGATGGCACGGCTCGCAAAAGGGCTCAAGAATTTGTAACTTCCCTAGATAGAAATTTCGACCAACAAGGAAAAAAAAAGCAAAACAAACAAACGCGAAAGAGGGGAAAACTAATCCACAGCCATCACAGAGAAAGCACTACTACACAGGACACCATCTTCTTTGTCAACCACGACAATGCCATGCTGCTGGACCCGTTCTCAAATGGAATTGGGTCCACTCCACGAATGGGTCCTCCTTCCTACGCCTATAAGTTGTCCAGCTCCACAGGACCATAAGATAGAAAGACAAAGTAAACTTCAATAATCCTTTTTCCAGAGACAGTGGGGTCGACTATGGGTCTCTCCAGGAAGCTTTTGCAATTCACATGGGTTGGTGTCCTATTGTCAGTAATGGCAGCGGTAAGAGCAGCAGCAAACTTAGCCCTTCCCAACTGTCAAGACCAGTGCGGGGATGTAAAAGTTCCATACCCGTTTGGCATAGGGGAAGGTTGTTACCTAAGTACTGGACCTTTTAACCTACTTGCGACAACTCGTCCGGCCAAGACCAACTAAGGCTCGGAGGCTTCAACATTACGAATATTTCAATCCAAGGCCAGCTTGACATCTTGATGTTCACAGCCTCCGACTGTTACTTGGAGTCGGGCTTCGTTCTTACAGACCTATTCCTCTTTTATGGATCCCCTACTTTCACAATTTCTAACACCCAAAATATGTTCGTTGCCGTAGGCTGTGACACCCAGGGATTCCTTCAGGGGTACCAGAACGGTCTTCCTTCCGCATGGGCTGCATGTCTATATGTCAAAATACAATCAATGTGCTCAATGGATCTTGCGCTGGGATTGGATGTTGCCAGGTTGAGATTCCAAAACGATCGAGCAATTTTACTGTGGAAGCAAGTAGCTATCAAAATCACACCACAGTCTGGAGCTTCAATCCATGCAGCAATGCTTTTGTTGTGAAACAAGACCTGTTCAATTTCTCCTCCGGTTATCTCGAAACTATTCAGACAATAAACTCTTCCCATGGTTCTCGATTGGACGATAGGTACAGAAAGTTGTGAATCTCTCAGACCATCCTATGTGGAGGAAACAGCACCTGTTATGATCCGGATAACGGGTATGGATATTTTGCCAGTGCAAACCCGGTTACGATGGAAACCCATACATCCATGATGGTTGCCAAGGTACGTATGTACACCTCGAACAAGTTTCTCAAGAAACTTTAAGGCACCAATTTTATTAAGAATAAGAGAATTATTAAATTCGTTCTTTTTGCAAGTTTAGAACTTTCATAGAATTGATAAATTAGCATTTATTGGATGGGATCAAAATTTTGATCATTTGATAATGTTAAAAGAAAAACAATTATACTATTTGCATTAAAGATCATCTTAACTCTGGGCTTGACATACGATCTTAAACTCATGGTATGCAGATATTGACGAGTTTTCAGCTCCAAGTCTCAATAATTGCACATATCCAACGAGATGTGTGAACACAGAAGGGAATTATACATGTTCTTGCCCCAAGTGGCACCGTGGAGATGAAAGAAAAGATGGAAAAGGTTGTTCTTCGAGTCTCTCGCTAATTGGGATCATCAATGGTAAGTATACTTTAGCAAAAATGACATCTGGCCTAGTGGATATTGCTTTTGGAAAATTTGCTATATAATGTTAATGAACTGCAGTCCTCCTAGCTAGAGTATATTCTTCGACCAATCTAGCTACTCGAAATATATATTATGCTATAAGAATTGCAACACTTCAGCTTAAATGATTGTGCATGGTAATTTTTTGAAAAGTTTTTTCTAGACATTTTCATTTTTAGTCCCTAAGCTTACATTAAAATATCAAAAATAGGTCTAAATTACCAAAATCTTCATTATTAAGCATCAAATTGAAATATCAAAATTCATCAACATGCGCTATGTTATAAGATCAAATTATCAATATTGTGTCACGTAGCTTATTTTATGCATATTTCAACCTGTCAAATCTTATGACAAAGAGAATGTTAATGTGTTTTGATAGTTTTGGTCTAAATGTGAATTTTAATAATTTAAACCTCTTTTTAACATAGGCCACGCCTTGGCCTTTAATGATTAATAGAGACGTTATAAGAGATATATCAAAACCATCTAGAAGGGTTTGCACGCAATTTTGAGGCCTTGGTCAATGTTGTCTGCTGCATAAGAGGACTAGGTTAATGTTAGAAACGTGAATGAATAAGCAACACGAAATGGTATTTGTTTCTATATTTAATATTTAATGCTGGATGTATCTATTTATTTTAGAATTATTATATTTATAATATTCAGAAGAAGATATATAGTGATTGCACATCTCTAAACTAACGACATTGACTTTTCATTAAAAAAAAAAAATTAGAAATCCTGACTCGATCTATCCGGCCTGTTTGAAATAGGCAAAGACAAAGTCACGAAGCCAAGGCGGCTGGGGGTGACCATTTCCCTCCAACCCTCCCAAAAATTGCTTAAAAAACCCATAGTTTTTTAACATTTTAATAATGTTTTTACTATTTATTTATGTTTTATTCATTTTGATCCCAAAATATTTTTTTTATGTAATTGGCCTCTCTAATAATCAATTCTTGGCTTCGTCCCTCAAATAGGAGCTAAAGAATTAGCAGTGCATCATTGTTAATTATAAAATTCAACTAGTAGACAGCAAAAATTTGATTTCCAAAAGTTTTAACCTGTTCTTTATTTCATTTTATTTTCTGGCGGAACCATAAAATTTTATTCAAATCAGCAAATTGAAACAATCAAGGGGGGTCCACCCCAGCATACAACAAAGACAAATCTCTAATTACTCTGGTACAAAGGGTATATTGGTGCGCTACATAGTTGGCACCTCTACCGGTACGACTAAATTTCCATTTTACAAACAAGTGGAGTTGTAATTAGGTTAGTTGCTCATTGATTGACTAAGAAAGGAATGTTTATTAGGTTGTAAGAAAGAAAGTCGACTCACGGCCTTCTTCACCATGTGATCTATTCAATGTAATTTGTATTTCTAACTTTAAAATGAACGAGTACACTTGACCATGCAAATCAACGCGGTGATTACAGAGACCAGCGTTGAAAAAATATATATATAAATTAATTAGAAATACTCTACTCAGATAGAACTTTATAATGCATGCTTGAACATGTGCAAGTGTCAGCATGAGCCTTTTAGTCCTGCTTGTGGGAGGATCCTAGATATATTGGGGACTGAAAAGAAGAAAGCTCATCAAACTCAAAGAGAAATTCTTCATACAAAATGGCGGTTTTATTTTACAGCAGAAAGGTTCTAATCGTAGAGGATCTGTGGAGATAGTCAAAATCTTTAGCACAGGAGAGCTTGAGAATGTCACGAATAACTTTGATGAGAGAAGAATACTTGGTGAAGGAGGCTATGGAATTGTTTACAGAGGAGTGCTATCAGACAACAAAGTGGTTGCCATTAAGAAGTCTAAAATTTGTGATCAGAGTCAGATGGAGCAGTTCATAAATGAGGTGATTGTGCTTGCCCAAGTTAATCATAGGAATGTGGTTAAACTATTAGGTTGCTGCCTAGAAACAGAAGTACTATTACTGGTTTATGAGTTCATCACAAATGGAACTCTTTTTGACCATATTCACAATAGAAGTCTGTCATCCTCATTGTTGTGGAAAGATCGTCTGAAGATAGCTGCAAAAACTGCAGGAGCCCTTGCATACTTGCATGTTGAAATATCTATACCGATTATACATAGAGATGTGAAGAGTACAAATATACTTCTAGATGATCATCGAAATGCTAAAGTAGCAGACTTTGGGGCCTCAAGATTGGTTCCTCTTGATCAAACACAACTAACTACTTTGGTACAAGGAACATTAGGGTACTTGGACCCAGAGTACTTCCAAACTAGTCAATTAACTGAAAAAAGTGATGTCTATAGTTTCGGTGTGTTATGGCAGAGTTACTCACAGGTAAGAAGGCACTTTCATTAGATAGGCCGGAAAAAGATAAAAATTTAGCAAATTCTCTTCTTTCTGCAATAAAGAGGACTGCTTACTCCAAATTCTTGATGATCAAATTGTCAAGAAGGATAATATTGAGGAACTAAAGGATGTTGCCAATCTTGCAAAAAGGTGCTTAACAGCAAGAGGGGAGGATAGGCCTACTATGAAGAAGTGGCCATGGAACTAGAAGGATTGAGAAGTATGGAAAAGCATCCGTGGGGAAAGGCAAATCTCTCTACAGAAGAGACTGAGTACTTGCTCAATAAACCTGAGTCTTTCAACATTGAGCTTGCAGTACTTTGTGGGAGGATCCTGATATATTGGGGACTGAAAAGAAGAAAGCTCATCAAACTTATTCTTCAAACAAAATGGCGGCTTAATGTTATTGCAACAACTCTCTAGTCATAGGGGTCTATGGAGAGCCAAAATCTTTAGGCACACAGAGCTTGAAAAGGCCACGAACAATTTGATGAGAGAAGAATCCTTGGCCAAGGAGGCTATGGAACTGTTTACAGAGGAGTGTTCAGACAACAAAGTAGTTGCCATAAAGAAATCTAAAATTAGTGATCAATTAGATTGAGCATTCATAAATGAGGTGATTGTGCTTGCCCAATTAACCATAGAAATGTTGTTAAACTATTAGGTTGTTGTTTAGAAACAGAGGTGCCCTTACTGTTTATGATTCATACAAATGGAACTCTTTCTGAACACATTCACAATAAACCCTATCACCCTCATTACATGGGAAAAGCGTCTGAAGATAGCAGCAGAAACTGCAGGAGCCCTTGCATATTGCATTTAAATTCTATACCATTATACATAGAGATGTGAAAGTACAAATATACTTTTAGATGATCATCAAAGCTAAAGTGCAGACTTTGGGGCCTCAAGCTGGTTCCTCTTGATCACACACAACTAAATACTTTGGTATAGGAACTTTGGGTACTTGGACCCAGAGTACTTCCAAACTAGTCAATTAACTGAAAAAAGTGATGTCTATAGCTTTGGGGTTGTTTGGCAGAGCTATTGACAGGTAAGAAGGCACTTTCATTAGATAGGCCGGAAAAAGATAGAAATTTAGCAAATTCTCTTCTTTGTGCAATAAAGAGGACTGCTTACTCCAAATTCTTGATGATCAAATTGTCAAGGAGGATAATATTGAGGAACTAAAGGATGTTGCCAATCTTGCAAAAAGGTGCTTAACAGCAAGAGGGGAGGATAGGCCTACTATGAAAGAAGTGGCCATGGAACTAGAAGGATTGAGAAGTATGGAAAAGCATCCGTGGGGAAAGGTTGACCTCGCTACAGAAGAGACTGAGTACTTTCTCAATAAACCTGCACAGTCTTTCAACATTGATATTAGAAATCGTACTGGTTCTTCTACAGGTACAACTGCCGGGTATGAAAACATCAGGAACCAATTTTTGAACCCACTTGCTGATGGCAGATAACTACCTAGTTGACAACTTGACAGTATATGACTACTATTTGATCGTTTAAATATTCCTTTCATACTTAAGTGGAATTTAAATAGAGCCTATTGAATTGGGTCACACCAACCGGGTCCGGCCTTCCTTTGGCTAATCCAACGGCTTCAGGTGAAGTCCAAGCAATTCAATAGTATCTATTAAAATATTCACTTAAGGATGAAGTGAACAGTTAAAGGACTAATAGTAGTATAGTTGTATAAGAGGGACGTCTAATAGTAAAGTATAGGCGATATGCTGTGCAATGTATGTATGTATATGTATGTATGGCTCTGATACCAATTTTACTCCCAGGTATAATCTCTTTGATTTTCAATGCAATAATCAAAATCAAAGTCTTCACAATATGAATGAATGATATCATCAATGGGATGAGTGAGAGTATATTGATATAAAAGAAATGTAGAATAAACAGAAATGATAATGAGATATGCAATTGATATTGATATAGTACGATCAACAGCTAAAAAGAGATTTAATAGTAAAAACAGCTCTTGATTCATATTGAAAACTTACTTGATACAAACTTGATACACACTGAAAGCTTGATACACACTGAAAGCTTGATACAGACTTGAAATGAAACACACTAATAGACAGGACTGAGGAAGATGAAAAGGATAGAGTATGATGATCGGAAAAGGAAAGATTGATCGATGATTAATTGGTCGGAGGTAGGAGGGTTGGTCGGAGATGATTGGTCGGAGGTAAGGGTTGATTGGAGATGAGGGTTGGTCGGAGATGTAGAGAGAGAGGCTCTGGGTTAGAGAGAGAGGGAAGGTTGATTTCTGAGTCGTGTTTTGGAATGAGAAGGTGTGTCTTTATATAGGCGAGAGAAGAAAGAGAAAAGACAATAATATCCTTAACTTTAAGGAACAGTGAAGGGTATTTTTGTAAAGTATGAACAGTAGGGGAAACAGTAAAAGTAAGGGTAATATGGGAAATGACCTGATAGATGACGTAATGACGATGACGTAAGGAATATATAATATCCTGACATAATGCTGACATAATATTTGCTGACGTCTTGTTGCTGATATCACATTCTGACGTATTGCTTTCGATATTAGACTGCTGATTGATCTGTGCTATTTCTTCTTCTGTGAGTTCCAGTTGATATCCTTCATATGGATCTTGTGCCTCATGATATTCTGGAATTGTTGGATATTGCTTGACATTCTTCTGAATCATCGGAGGATAATTGAGAGAGAACTTCAAGTAATTCCTTCTTGTAATCATCTCTTGATTTTGCTGCTGCTAATTTTGATTGAATCTGACTTTTTTGTGCTAGGAATTGAGGATGATGGGCAATTTGTTGTTGGGCTTGGTTAATGGCAGTAATGATATTATCAAAATTATAAACAGACCACCATTTAATATAAAATTTTGGGAAAGGATTTTCAATGATCTTGTTGGGTAAAAATAAATTTCCAACTTAATATCCAAGGGACAAGGTTGAACTGTATATGAAAACGAAGAACAATGGGTATATTTTTGGCTCGAGGGGTTTTCATGGCAGGGTATTTGATTAATGCTGGGGTATCAAAAGGTTCTTTGGCCCAATGATCAAAGCTTGTTTTAATGGTTCTGGTAATAATTTTTCTGATGAGCCGAATCGTTCCCACCATTGGATAAACCAACCAGGGAATAATATCTGCTTGAAAATTTTTAAATCTGATAAACCAAGTGTGACGATGGTTTTGATTGTCAAAAAATAAGGAAAAAGTCCATGCGTCCACATAATCATAATATGTAATATTTTTCAAATTTTTGTAAGGAACAGTCAAGGAACGTAAATTCCAAGGCTGACCCCATTCCTTTGCGGATATGATTCTTCTAATAGTAAATTTTGAAAAACCAATGCGAGAAGGATCATATTTGCAAGGAGTTTGTTCAAATTCCACTGATTTTGTATCCATTAATATGTATTGATAAAATGCTTGAGTAAAGCAGGGATTCTTTGGAACATAGTTCCATCCAGGGGGTAATATTTGAGCTGCAGCTTGATAGGGATCTTGAATGCTATTATAAGGTTCTTCTATAAGGGTTAAATGTCTGATATAATCCTTTGCAATGATATTATCTGTTGATGGTATGGAAGTGGGTGAAGGATTTGATTGGATTTTCTGGCTGAAAGTAGTTGTTGATATTTGAGTTGATGGAGGAGGTCTGGGACCAGGGATACGAGGAGTAGGACCTCTTGGTGATGATATTTGACCAAGAACAGTGAAATTGTTTGATATTGGAATAGAAGGAATAGTATTTGGAGAAGGATTACGATAAGGAAATGGAGGAAAAGTATTGTCAGAAAGAAAGTCTTCATATGATATTTTCTTAGAATTGGATGATGAAGAACTCATTTTCCCTGTAGGAATTCACGAGTTAAGAAAATCAGGAATGGCATTAGAAGTGCCTTTAATATGTTCTATATCAAAATCAAAAACAGATAATAGGGCTTGCCATCTAGCAAATAGATGTTTAGAAGCAAGATTTTTAACATCTTTTTCTAAGACTTCTTTTGCTGATTTGCAATCAATACGTATCAAGAATTTTTGATTTAATAAATCATCTTGAAATTTTAAAACACAAAGTACAAGAGCTAATATTTCCTGTTTGATCGTACTATATTTTTGTTGAGTAATATTCCATGCATGTGAATGATATCTTACTATTTGTTCAACTGATGAATCATGCATGCGTTGTTTTAATATACCACCATAACCAATATTAGATGCATCAGTTTCTACTATTTTAAATGCATGAGGAGATGCTATTCCTAAGACATGGTAATTGTTTTACATGTTTTTTAATTTGCTGTACTATAGCAGTATGTTGATCTGTCCATGGTGAAGGTTTCTTTTTTAATCGATTGAATAAAGGTTTACATATTAATCTGAGGTTTTTATAAAATTCACCAACATAATTTAAACTGCCAAGAAATCGTTGTAATTGTTGTTTATCAGTATTTTATCAGGAAATTTATCAGCAAATTCTATTGCTCGTGTAAAAGGTGTAATAGTGCCTTGATATATGGTATGACCAAGAAATCGTACTTTTGTTTGAAATAATTTAATTTTTGGAGCAGAAACTACTAATCCATTATTTTCAATAATTTTATGAAATTTATGTAGATGATACCAATGTTGTTTAATATTATAGAGAAAATAAGAACATCATCAATATAAACTAATGCAAAATCTGTATAAGGTGTAAAAATATCATTCATAATATTTTGAAATTCTGAGGAGCATTTTTTAATCCAAAGGCATTACATTCCATTCATAATGACCAAAAGGGACTGTGAAGCAGTTTTATATCGATCCTCTTCCGCCACCTGAATTTGATAAAAACCTGATTTCATATCAAATTTAGAAAAAATGCAAGCAGTATGTAATCGATTTAACAAATCTTTTTTATTAGGGATTGGATAACGTATCCATCGTAAAGCTTTATTGAGAGGTTTATAATTTATAACTAAACGAGGAACACCTCGTTCTATTTCAGCTTGACCCCAAACATAAAAAGCAGCACAACTCCATGGTGATTTAGAAGGTCGAATAAGGCCTTTATCAAGTAATAATTGAATTTCTTTTTTACAGAATTCAATTGTTCTTGATTCATTTGTATAGGTCGGGCTTTGGTAGGTATATTTTTCTCAGAAAAATCAGGTTCATATGGTAAATGAATGATATGCTTTTTTCTATCCCAAAATGCATTTGGTAAGTTAGAACAAACTGTATTTTCTAATAGTTGTTGAAATGTTCCTTTCATACTTAAGTGGAATTTAAATAGAGCCTATTGAACTGGGTCACACCAACCGGGTCCGGCCTTCCTTTGGCTAAATTTTTCTTTCCAATATGCTTGATTACAATCATCTCGTAAAAATATTTTTGTTAAATATACATCTTTATACCAACGAAAATCGGCTATCGATTGAATAAAGGTTTACATATTAATCTGAGGTTTTTATAAAATTCACCAACATAATTTAAACTGCCAAGAAATCGTTGTAATTGCTGTTTATCAGTAATTTTATCAGGAAATTTATCATGCATTTAAAATAGTAGAAACTGATGCATCTAATATTGGTTACGGTGGAATATATATATATATGTAACTTTCAAGTTTGTGTTTTCTTTGATAACCTTATATTTATGCAGTAAAATTTCACGCTCTCTCGCTGCCTCTGATAGTTATCGGTAAGAGTTGGTATATTTACCACAGAAAACAGATCAGACATAGTCTAGTGTCATGCAGTGGTTGGCCATTTGCTATTTTTTAAGTATTTTAGGCTTTTTAATATGGCAGCATTCCCTTTTTCTACGTTCGAACGTGCTACGATTTTCAACTCCAAGAGACTATATATATGTATGAGAACATCGTGACGGTATCCATGATGACAAAATCAACCAAAATATGTTGAAATACGTTTTGCATATTCACATTGCTACTTAAAAAAAAAAAGTACACCTCAAACTACCAAATTTGACCGAATATACTCTAAACGTGGCTTATTTTGGCAGTTGAGATTGTGACACATGACCTATTTTTCATTGATTTTAACTGTGAGATTATAACATCCGATGCAAAGTGTAAACTTAGCTACTGATAATTTAGCTGCAATCTGTCAAGTTTAGTAATTAGGGATGCATATTGAGAAACGTGTTGTATTTTAAAGGTTCCAAATGTAATTTTCCTTAACAAAAATAACATGTATTTTACTAATAACTTTTTTAGTTAACTATGGAAATTGTGCACCAGTTTCATGCCTCGCCCAAGACAGACATTAGAGCAGGTGGAGAGCACACCTGGATTGGCTTGAGCGTACGTAAAACCACCGAGCATGTACAAGTCTCATGCCTCACCCAAGACAGACATTGGAGCAGGTCGGGAGCGCAAAATGGCTTACGTAAAACCTCCGAATATGTGCAAGTGCTCCTCCCCCACATACTATTTTAATTTGCGGAGAGAGTTGTCGAGGATTGAACTTGAGCATGCCAGCTGACAGGTGGTATCCCAAGTCTATTCACCCACAGTACTTTTGGGAGCTATAACACGAATTTTAGGTTCCACAGAAGTAACAATTAGGGCAGGAAGTAACACCATGCACGACGAGAAAGTAATTTTTATATACTAAAACGAAGAATTACAGAATCAGTACATATGAAAGCTAAAGTTCAAAGACCAGTACTCTTAAAGGCATAATTATAGAATCTGATGTAGTACTTCTTCCTCTTGTTGCCGGCCCCTACCCCTACCACAAAAAAATGTTTAATTTTTTTTTTCTTCAAAAAATTGTCTTTGCATGTGTTAAACAGACTTTTCAGACCCGTGCCTTGAGTAAACAGAGTACTCAACCGGCACTTCTGCGTTTAAATTTTATTTTTTTTCGAAAAATTTTAAACTATGTACCATTCTTCATTTTAAGATATGTGGTTCTTATGTCTCTGAATTTTTAAAATATTCTCTTACGTAACTGATAACTTGCATAAATTTGCAAAAAAAATTGTTCAAACCCACCAAAACAAAACAAATGATAAAAATCCAAAATTCTCAGCATCACCGGGGGCTCCAAACGATGCCCATCACCAGGGGAATGAAGATTGTTTAC
Organism: Morella rubra; assembly: GCA_003952965.2. NCBI lineage: Eukaryota > Viridiplantae > Streptophyta > Magnoliopsida > Fagales > Myricaceae > Morella > Morella rubra. The sequence goes on along the minus strand of RXIC02000236.1, from coordinate 727 downwards.
AACCAAGAAAATCACCTATTAGCGTAGAAAAAAAAAATCACCTATTCTAGAGTAGGAAAACCCAAATCCCGAACCAAGGATGTCCCTACGGTTCGAAAAATCTTGAACCGTGTGCATGGCTGCTCACTGGGACTCGAAATATCTCCAACCTTGTGGAGTTCGCAGATCAATGGGTTCTGGACTTCGAATTAGGCTCTACAGCAGTGGGGTTCGCAGCTAGTGAAGCAAGGACTGGTCTTCGATTTAGTCTCTACCATTGTTGGTGTTCGATTTGTATCGGTGGGTTCTGAGCTTCTGGATTTCAGTTGGTGTGTTGCAAACTATGCTTCTGTTGGTTATGGAATCTTGCTAAACAAATGTCATGTGCTGGGAATTCAAGCTCAGGTGATAATTTAAGTTGGCATGGCTGCTCGTTAACAGATCCAAAAGTATCCGATAACAAGGAGACAGCGCGATGACTACCATGGTAAAGGCAAGCAAGAAGAGTCGCGGTGGCAAGGGGTCCTGGTGGCAAGGGGTCCTGCTCCATTCACCTTCACCCCCGTCTCCCCAACAATTTTATTTCAGCTCCCGAATGGAGGCCTAAAACAAGTCAAATATCAACGTCGATCGATACGGGCTAAGCAGAAACTCAGGCTGGAGCTGCATCTCACCCCACTGCTGTTTATCATCATTTTTTTTAAAGCGCTTTGAGTCAAAAGTTGAACCTGGAACACATATTTTAGTA
>RXIC02000235.1:0-14241 GCA_003952965.2 Morella rubra | reverse complement strand
GCTATACATTGTGAGGATGATGGCAGAGGCGAACATGCTTCCAAACACTTCTCTCAAGAGCGAGACTTGGCTTTTCCCATAAATTTGCAACTTGCCACCGCAAGATAGTTTTGTATGGTATTCTCTTTTGAATGTTAGAAATGTTGTATTTATTCCTTTACCACTTGGACATGATCTGGCTTGAGAGTTTTTAAAATCACGGTCAGTTTTGTCCACATTTGCTCTGCAGACGAATAAAATGTGCTTGCTCATATGTTGTCTTTGTTTCTTTGGTCTTCTAGAAAATCAGATGCATGCAACTTTCCTTACCATGGCTCTCAGTGTGCTATTTTAGTGATGCTGGTTTTTGACAGAGTAGGCACGAGTTCTATCGTTGTCTGGGTTTTTCAGTCTTTTCCGGCGGGGCTGATAGGCTCAAACGTAGATTTTGAGTTTGTTCCTCAAAATACAAAACTGAACTCATTGTTAAAGAATGAAATACGCTATGGATATTTCAGTAACCCATGTAAACAAACTAATTACTTCCACTAATGATATAACCAGGGACAAGCTAGGATTGAAACATTGGAGGGCCAGTTTCACTACAGTACATAAAATTTGGAGGGGCCAAAATACAAAAATTTAAGAAAATCTCTGGAAAAATAGTATTTTGCCCAGGAAATTTTTGGCTGATTTTGGGAGGAGTTATGGCCCCCCAGCCCCCTAACTTCGTCACTGAATATAACTGCAGCAATTGCTATCAACAATGTATACGAGTATGTATACTCTTTGTACACAATGAACAGAACAGGACAACCGAGAAAGGAAGCCTAGATTTTGAGACTGCGGCACGGACAAATCACCAGCTGACAGATTGGAAATCTCTTTGGGCATAATGTACCTGTAATTAAGGCTGCATTAGTTGAAGGCGGTGCAGTCTCTCCTTATCTCTCCCTTGTTACCAGTCTTAACCCCCACTCTACCGAGTTTCCTCATTGACGTGATGAAGGAGGATTGTTAGCAAAATCATTGACAGTAGGCTGAGATTCATCGTCCCACCCAGCCCCCTAATCTTACTCATGTCAATGGAATATTGCAGCTGCTTGCTGCTGGAGTAGGATTTAAAGTAGGGTGATAGAGGATGAGTACAAGCGGTCGGCAAAGCGGTTACAGTGGAGAACCCTAGAGCTGTGGGAGACAACGCGATCAATCAATCTGGCTAAGATTGTGTTTGGCATAATGAAATTATTGGAACCTGTAATTGCTGAACTACTATTTTCATTAGTTGAAGGCGGTGCAGTCTCTCCTTATCTCTCCCTTGTTACCAGTCTTAACCCCCACTCTACCGAGTTTCCTCATTGACGTGATGAAGGCTCCATTAAAATCACCAGGATTGTTAGCAAAATCATTGACAGTAGGCTGAGATTCATCGTCCGTGAAGAGCACCTGATCAGACTTGAACAACCCCTTTCCTGCGACAAGATTTTGGTAATATACATTGTCGAAAGTTCGTGGAGTTACCGGATCCATGTCAATGGCAACGCTGGGATCTGGGTTTCGAGGGCAGGCTGCTTCCAGCTGCTGGGCATATTCAGGATTTAAAGTAGGGTCGATAGAGGATGAGTACAAGCGGTCGGCAAAGCGGTTACAGTGTGAGAACCCTAGAGTGTGGGCTCCGGACAACGCGATCATATCAATCTGGCTAAGATTGTGTTTGGCGAACATGGTGTTGAGCTGGTTGAGATTGAATTTTGGTTCTGGCAGATTACCAGCAACCAGAGATGCCTGGGAAACTAGACCATCACGACGTCCGAGCTCTACATTGAATGAGGGGCCACCAGCCTGAGAATTTTGGATCAATTCAAATATTATATGATAATTAAGAAATGTCATGTTTGCTTTCAAGAGGAAATATTTCAATCGGTAATCCATTATGAAGCTTGGAGGGACTCGTGCTTTCTTACCAGGACTACAACATCCCTGGCGGCTATGGCCAAAATGTCTGCACATGAGACTACGCCAGGGCATGCTGTTTCGACTGCTTGCTTTGCCTTGATAACGGTGTCAAATCCGTCTCCTGCTAGGGAAAGATTGTCTGCCGCATCCTTTTCGGCATCATTATTTGGTGATGCTATCATGATTGAGGCATCACATCCCTACAAACAAAGGTGCAGACTTGCAGTAAATATCATAACGCCAAGTCATTTCATTTTGTTGATTGCATATATAGCAACTCAATTTGCTCTGGTAATTCCTTGCTTTATTAAATGTTCAAATTCTTCTGGGCACTTCGAACATTCTACCGTTTTTAAAATATTTTCAGTGGTTTTTACCAGACGACTTCAAGAAATTTCCTTAGAAGGGTTATGCATAATTCTGCATGTTATAACAGCTGGAGCCGTATGGGCCCCTTTCTGCTCTATATTCCAATCAATGACCATAAGTCCCACGCATGAGAAGGCAATAGGTGCTAAATTCAACGTTATGGAAAGCAGAAACAACATCGACAATTTTCAGAAATGGCCCAAGGAACTCATTAAGCTCTCTCTCTCTCTCTCTCTCTTTTAGTTCGGCTAGCTACATCCGTAACTTTCTTTGTTTTCTCTTCCGTGCTTTTCTTTCTTCCTTATTGTCGGCGTGTCTCGTAGTTGTCAAAGTTAAACAAAGTAGTGGTTGAGGACTAAAATATCTTATTAAGTTACCTGCTAGTCAAGGATTTGCTACGCTGGTACGCATGCATAACATACAGCTCCTAATTTGTTACAGTTTCACGGAAGCAAATGAACAATAAAATACCATAAGCCTCATGCATTTGGATGTTTGCAGGCTTGCAGCTGCATGCAATTTGGGTGCCACAATCCCCATCTATACTGGACTTGGTTATGATAGACAGGTCATGCCATACAAGGCATCACTGGTAGCAGCGTCTCAACAATATCAAACACATAAACACAATTTGACACAACGAAGATATATAGACACTTTAGCAGCCTACCTCAATAAAGCAGTCGTGAAAAAACAGACGCAGAGTCGCCGGCACTGTGACGAACGTCTGGCTGAACTTTGTAGACACTGCCTGACTCACAATGGATTCAACGTTTGGACAACTCGAGCTATAGAAATTTTCCACTAGCTGCCCCTTTCCTCTCCCGACGATCGTAATTAGAACCGTCACCAGAAGCAGCCCCTTCCATGCATCCATTTTCAAAGGCAGGCAAGCAGTACACAACCTTCACCTCTGTTTCCCTGTCTTCCCCTGTCTCTACCCCGGCCCGTTGCGTAATATTGATGGTACCTCTTATATAAGATAGACGCGAGGAGTAAGAAAGAGCACCGAAGCTGCTTTGTATACCTGGTCCAAGCGTCTAATGATTCGATGTTCTAGTAACCATATATTTTATCTTTTTTTTATTATTTTTTAACCTGAACAACCTTATATACCTTATTCGGGTAGTAGTCTATGTCGTGTAGGGCCATCTACCAAGTAAGAATCAGGCACATTAGCTCAACTATTCGGATCATATTTGAAATTTCTGATGGTTCAGTTTTCCTGAGGTGCTAAAGATTACAGAAACAATAACTTTTAGCTGTAATTGAGATAACGTGGCTAAGTCGTGTAGACGCCAAAATGTAGGACTTGTGGCGACAAGGTCGTCCCAACAACTGCTTTGGTAACGCAAGTTGAGACGGCTTGCGTTACTCCAAGTATGTCTATAAAGTTGAGTCGCCGTTGCAAAACGAGAGCTACCGCCGCAAAAAAAGTCTCTTTCATATATAATTTTGTAAGCATGAGTTTACATTTATAATTAGTCATCAATAAGAAGCAATTCGTGCATGTGCTTGTGGTCTAAGATTATTATTTAAAAAAAGAAGAAGCAGCGTCAAGAAGCTTTACTCGAAGCTAGACGAACCAAATCACTGTCACATGACTCACGATCTTAAAGTCCATGTTACCTAATCAGAGTCTGCCCAATATAATTTGAAGACCCATTATACACGCAATCCGGGCCTTAAAGAAATAGTTATGAGCCTATTAATTTGGTATCTCAGTTACTTGTTCCTTTGGCGTATCTGAGAGCATCGATCGCCGTCCAACTAATTGCTCGTAAGGTGGACATGAAAATGACGCACCACCAAGCCCCATACAATTTGAAACTTCCACTAGTACTCTACCAGGACTTTTAATTATCCAGAGATAAAGATTTGGAAAAACTGTACTGTCAGATGGCATCTTCAAAGCCAATCTTATTTGAATTTGTCAAATAACCTCCAAATTTTTCTTAAGAATATATATTAATGGTTTTTTTTTAAGTAGGTACGTATGATTTGCATTGTTTAGTAAACAAATACTTAAACGTTGTTGGGTATAGGCGTGCGTAGGCTGAATCTTTCGCATGTGAACCGAATATTAATTGCTTATTAAAAAAAATTATAATAAATAATTACTGACTTTCGCTGTTAATAATATTTATTGTGTACATAAAGATATGTGTGCAAGCAGCACACAGCTTTCAACATTTGACATTAAACAAGTGTACTAGAAATTTTGAAACAGTATACCATTTCAATGATATATATCTTGGTCATGCAAACCCTTGACTTCGTATTAATCAAATATAGTGGCTCTTTGGAAATATAATGGATCGAGGAGCTAAGTCATGTTTTTCTTGATTGCACGACGTTATAATGTTACATGGGTCTAGTCATCTAAAGTTGGCTGAACGTACGCTTCAGAAATTAATGTTTGCTTATATTTGCTTGATAGCTCAGCACGTAGGCTATCATATCGTGAGAAAAGTTGACAATTATTATAATTTAGGTCATGTTCACATCGATCTCGCTTTCTCTGCAGTTGTTTGACCCTACGTAAACGCTGGTTTTCATTTTCTTCTCAATGAGCAGCAAGGGGGAAGAACTTTGACGGGGCTTTCACACCATCTCTGGGTTTTGTTTTGCGCGTCTTTTACCCATTTGGGGACCAAAGATTCAAATTTCCAGGCATGCAAAAGAAATATAAACCCCTAGTTTCAGACCCGTGGAAAGTGACGTCTAGCAGAAAACTAGAACAAGCACAAGTCATTGGCAAGGGACTGCAATCCGTTTTTCGTAAGAATGAATATCGAAATGTAATTTTTTTTGTTCCGTTGGGCATGAAAACTTTTTTGGATATCTTTTTGAGCCCTACCGAATTAAAAATATCTTTTTAATAAATTTTTAGAAATTTTTTTTATTATTCATCGTAAATTAATAATAAATATAAACATTTAACCAAAATTCAGATTCTAAAATAAATATACAAACAAATTTTGGCACTCATCATATTTTATTTTAAGCATTTTTTATTAAAAAAAAAAAAATTAATATTTTTTAATTATTCATTATAAATTAACAATAAATGTAAAATTTTAATCTAAAATTTAGATTCTAAAATAAATATTCAATTAAATTATATATGTTATTCTTTATTTTGAACATTATTTTTATTTTATCGGAATAGGAAGTGAAATCGAAAATTTCTTTTTTTACCGAAGTATTTACTCACCCTTATCCTCTCTTTTTTTTCACCAACTTTTATTGTTCTTAATTTGCGCCATGTTTTACAAGAATTTTTACATGTCCTTGTGTATGATAGCGCCAAATAAACGATCGTTGAGGACTTTATATAAGATGTTATACGACGTTGCTATCTCGTGACAAAAGCGTAATTTCCTATGTAACCTTTTAGTCAGCAATTTAATATGGATAGCTCTAGGTATCGGCACAGCGTTAAGAGCATCCAATAATACTGAACACTTCCCAGCAAATTAATTTACCTAAAAATTACCGTAAAATCGGATACAGCCTCCCTTGGATTCCCCAGATGGACCAAAAACTCTCTCTCTCTCCCTCTCATACGCAAACATGTATTTAATTCGTATTTATTTTAAAAAATATACATCATTAGGTCTTTACAAAATAATGTAGATTGGGCGGACTTGAGTTTAGGTGAGGCCCATAGGCCTTTAAAAAATAGTAATGGGTTGGGAGAAGTTGAGGTCTGGGGGAAGCCCATGGTACACAAGCATAAAATGGGCTTTTTTCAAATAAATATGGTTTTTATTCGGGCCTATTTGAGTTTGAGCCGGCTCTCGATCTTTTGCTTCCCGGAACAGAATTCGTCGATCGCGCATTGGAACCTGCCAAACGTTACCGTTCAAAAATTTAAAAGCAGATTCAGTCGGACACCAAGCAGCGAACATGGCGATGGATGTAGAAGAGAAAGAGCAATTAGGGTTTCCGTACTGGAAATCGGTACGCCGTAGATTCGGACCCGAGTCCCCCTTCTTTGCTTCTGGCAACATCGAGAGAGAACTTCTCGCCAAGCAGGTCACCGCTGATCTTTCAACTTGTTAACGATGTGAATTAGGTAGAATGAGATTGCTGTAATACTGTAATACAAACTTACATAATGGTGTTTTCTAGTTCTGGGTGTCGTAGCACTACCCGCGTCCGAACAAATTGCATAACCCCAAGTTGTTATCAGTTGGAAGTGGTAGTTTCTTTTCGCTGCCAAAGTATGTGACTTTTCAATTTGTCAAATTTGAGGGATTCATATTGTGTTACGTTTTTGTATACTGTTGAGGTGTTTTTGAGTTTGCGGAATTGCCATCCGTGCGCAGCATAGATTACTTAAGCGCTTTTCTAAGAGATTCTTTTGGATTTGGTTCAATACGGGCAGAATTTCATCTCTTAATGTGCAGGTTGCGTTGGATTTAACAGAAGATGATAAGCATCAGCTTCAGAATTTGGTAACTGGGGAAGGCAGGTAATAATGGTTACTGGTTGCGATATCACTCTCTCATTATGAAATGTCGTGCAACTTGTAACTGATCCTCAAGTCAAAAGACCCAGGTGGATGCCTAGTTTTATAAAGCTTTAGGAGTAAGTGGCTTTCATATGTGTGATTGGTCTCCTCTTACTTTCTCCTGTTCTCTCTAACTGACCTGGTTTTTTTGATTTTGAGTATTACTATGAAAATGTTACAAAAAGACCCCAACTTTTAACTGCCAAGGCATGCTTTCTTTGCAAAGGTTAATGCTGATTGGTTATAGAGAAAAAGAGTTGAGGAGTGAATATTTTCAAATTTCTTATTTAAGCCTTACCTTAAAATAATTTCATTCAAATGTTTACAAATTTGTTCTAATTTCTCTAACATTAGAACTAATGTCTGAGCAGGGTGTTTTTCTGCCCAATTGTGAGTTGTGGTACACGCTTGACCTCTTTGGAGAACTTTGAAGATCATTACAATGCACGGCATACTGCATTTTGTCAGTATGCTCTAGAGTCTACCCAACATCACGCCTACTCAGCATACATGTATCGGAAGCACACGATTCCTTCTTTCAGGCTAAAGTTGCACGTGGCTATGCCATGGTATCTTTATATGTCATCTGATATACTGGTGTTTGTGACTGGATACTCACCATGACTTTATTTTTCTGAAATATTAGTATGATGTGGTGCTTTGTCCTTTATGATTATGAGTTCATGTGATGGTTCATCTTCATTTTTTGTTTCACAATATTAGGATAGGCTGTGATGACAGAGCCCCGAACATGAGAATTCCGTTGTTCTCTGTTTCTTATTTTTCTGCCTTTTTTTTCATATGTTAGTTATTGTTTTCTGATTGAACTTAAATATTCTCTGGAATTTTGTTTGACAGTATGAATGCCTGGTGGAAGGCTGTGGTTTGAAGTTAAAGAGCTACAAAGGTCGACAACAGCATCTGGTAGACAAGCATAAATTTCCCGTGTCATTCGAGTTTTTCAAGAAGGGCCGCCCTTCTAAGAAACAAAGGCAAAAGTCCCAATGCAAACAAGCTACTCATAAGAGCGAGGAAGCTTCATGTATGGACATAGAAAATGAATCCATCGATGGGCTCGTTTCAGCAGTTTCCAGATTAAGCACCACAGACTCCTCTCCTTCATCTGTCAGCTTTGGTCGGCGCCACACTCGTGGATTAACATTTGTCCCTCGAGCAGTTCAGCGTGATAAAAGGCCAGATTCCACCTAAGATGGAATGAAGAGCCTGCAGGCATGGATTCCTATGAATTTGTGTTACCAGAAAAACCCCTTTTTCCACCATTTCTCTCCCCTTTTTCCATAATTTCTGTTGATTGCTTCTGTAACCAGCTTTTGAAGCCTAGCTGATGGAAAGAGAGAACGGCTGGTAGAGAGTTCTTTGATGCTGTAAATTATGTCTAGGTTCTCTCTCTGAATCTTCCATTGGAATTCCTAGCCGGATTATTGTACTAATCAATATATTTCTTTCATTATTCAGAGGAACGTATTATTTGATATTTTTCACTTTCTGAGTGGGGCAGCGATTGATTTAATTTTTCAAAGTTCTGGGCGGGGTGGGCGATCGTATACAAAATCTCGTGATAGTGGAGTCTGGAGAATCAATGTGGATGATTCATAATTCCGTTTTTAATCTTGGAGAATATAGATGAAAATGATGATCAGCAGCATTTGCACAACAAGAGATCCATGAGGATATTATACAAGATCTCCACTTTGAGCAGCAATCTTATGGCCAATTGCAGTTCAATGGAGGACCATATAATCCTATGTCTGATGTGCTCCTTTACCTATGCAGCAGCCAAGTTTGTCAACTCTTGTTCATCAGGTGTCAACGGAGCTTCACCACTTTGTCCAGAAGCTTTTGACCTTGCGGAGTATTTGCTGAGAGCAAATAAGCTCAGTTGAATTATACTGTGTCTGCCTGATTTTATTGAGCTGTTGAAAGACTGAGCTTAGAGAAATAAAATGAAGTTAGCCCATACGAGGCTAAGGGCAGTGAGGGTATTTCGCCCGGAGAAAATAATAATTTCTTTCATGTGGCCAAAGCCGGAGGAAAGGGCACAGCTTTTTATTTTCGTTTCCCGATACCTGCTCCGCTTGGTTTCCTCATCTCCCTTCCGTCCTCCAACTTAATTTCTCATCCAACTCAAGAACAGAAAAAGAAAAAAAAGGGATGGACGCCCTAGATTCAGTGTTCGATCCCCTCAGGGAATTCGCCAAGGACAGCGTCCGCCTCGTCAAGCGCTGCCACAAACCCGACCGCAAAGGTAGAATCCCAAAGAGAAAAAGAAAGAATTGAAGAGAGAGAAAAACCCTCTTATGATTTACAGAGCTCTGAATCTGTTAATCGATCTCATTTGTTGGGATCTGATATGGGATTTTTGTGGTTTTCTTATTATGGGTGTGTTTCTGTAGAGTTCACCAAAGTGGCGGTCCGTACGGCGATCGGGTTCGTGGTGATGGGGTTCGTGGGGTTCTTCGTGAAGCTGATCTTCATCCCCATCAACAACATCATCGTTGGGTCCAGTTAAATTTGGTACGGTTCATAAAGTTTGGAACTTTTTTTTAGGTAGTTTCTCTTATGGTCAAGGTGCAAGTTTTTTTTTCATGGTATAGCTTGGATACTTGTGAAGCCTTAGGGTTAAATTGTCATGAAATGTTCTTCGGGTGATAGGCTGTAAGATCTATTGTAAACTACGCATGCACGCAGTGAACTTTGAACCCACGACCTCACGCTCCATTTGGCAGATAGATCTGCTTCCTTAGATCGATAATATTGAAATCTCGTGATTGGTGCATTGTGATTTTTAAAGAAAATCAAATCCACTTACTGCACTTTGATTTGGTTTTTTGCTGCTGTAAATGGGAAAAGACGAGAAATTTGGATTTTGAGCTTTTGGTCCCTGCAACTCCACCTAGCACTTTTGTTCGCTTAATATGGAGAACGTAAACATCGATGGCTTTTAGCCCAATTGGTATCAGTTCTCTTCTTAAGACGGGGGTAAGGTGGGTGAGGTCAAAGGTCTAAGTACCCCTGCGCGTGTGACTGAATTACCCCAGAAAAACAATTGTTGAGAACTAAACAGTGTAATAAGATCGGAATTCCATTGATTGTATCTTCTTCTGATGATCTGTTCATAGGGAAAGAGTTCATCTTGTTTCCTATAACATGAGAGGTGATGTATTTCAATGTTATGGTCCTGCAAAGCTTGTACTATCACATTGGTTGAGATTGCATTGATTTCTGTTTCTACGTTTATTGGATGAAATGTGGCATTTTGACAAATTGGTATCATGTTAATTTACTACAGGTCTAGTGAATTTCTTTGTGTTTGCACGCTGCACTTATAACTATTGTAACCTAGGTTTGATCTTTACTATTTCTGAACTTAAATATCCATCAGCTCTAGGCCTTTATGAAGAACTTTGTACTTTAACTTGGACTATAGATTGTTAGCTTAGTTTTGTGCCTGGGGGTTTAAGTGTTTTGTGCATTTTAACAGGTGGCTTTGGTCACCTTGTTGTTTATGTTTCATTTTAGGTAGCAAGTTCGAAAGGATTTTGCCATCCTTCTATTACCATTTCGGCAGGAGGAGCTAGGGGTGGGCAAATTTGGGGTCGGTGCCGAGTTCCCACACCCTGAATCAGTCGGGTTGAGGGGTTTGTAACCCAACCTCAACTCCGACTGCCCTTGAACCTGAGCCCGGTCGGCAGGTTGGGTTTCGGGTTTTATTGAACCGGTTTTCATTTTCTTTATTTTAGGTGCAGAACGTTCTGAGCTATGTTATTTTGAGCCCACCCCTGGGAGGAGCTTGATATTCCTCCCTTACTGAACGACTTGGTAGTATTGGACTGGCCATCTAGTAGTCTGGTTATAGTTTAGGACCTCTGCAGATCGACAGAAATAAATGTTAACCTGCTATAAGCTGTTTTTCATTTTTTGCTTTCTTTTCTTTGCGAGAGAAGCATCAAGGGGTTTTGACTCTTCTGAGCGTGTGTTTTTGTTTAGACGTTCGCAACTTTTATTGCTTTTTTAATGAATGCTTATGTTTCTAATGTTTTTCAAACATGCCGGTAATGTGGTATTGCCATTATTTGCAGGTTACAAGAAGGAATGAAGTTCGCAGGGTAAAAGCAGTCAGCATGCAAGGGAGAACATAGATTTAATATTTTGAGAGCTTTCTTTTTCCAAGGGAAAAGATATATTATCTGAGAACTTTGTCAAGTTTTTAAATTAGACATCAGTTAAGTTTGAGCTGGTTTACGTAGCAGTAGTCGTTTCTAGCCTTGTACCGTTTGTTCTGATGGAATGGAAAGACCATCGAATCGTTTCGTTCCCTCGTGTGTTTGTCGCGATAATCACCTCAATCGTGATATTTATCTTGACTTTGAAATTGAGAAATCACTAAGTAAATGACAAGTTTTTTGGTTGACATGAATGAAAATCTGAAAGAGTGAACTGAGTTATTGCACATTGCAGCCTAATGCATCCCCGCACCTTCGGTATTGATTTGAAGTCCAGATTCGGTTGTGTCCGCCCATTCCTTCTGTTTGGGGCATGGCCCCCGCAATGCAACGCCGATCCCTTTTGTCCTTTCGCCCTTGTTTGGTGGGTGGTATAGGAGACATAGCAAAACTAATTGCAATCGGAACGCAAAACCGCAAGGCAACAAAGTAAAATGCAGCGAAGCCAGCTTAGCTATCGTATCAGAAAACTCTAAAATCTACAGTCCTATTAGGCTGAGACATCTTAATATCATCCATGCATTGACCAAGTAATTGCCAACTTGCGTGTTTGAAGCTAACGAGGACATCAACCGGCGGATTATCAGTTGTCCAACAAAAGGAAAAGGAGACGGCGCGTTTGCCTACTCGGCGCATGTATACCAGCGGTTGGAGACCATTTGTGCCCTCCTAAAAGTGTTTACATCGACTCAAAAGTATATCCTCTGCAAACCCGTTACTTCTTTTTCATTGAAGATAACTTCTCCAGTGGTAAGCGAATTACCAAATTCGCCGAAGGTAACGATAAGTTTTGGATATTTCCGACATTGCTTACACCAGCACTCAGTTTGAGAAAAGGACAGAGAATTGAGAACAAAATGGAACCCAAATTTGCATCTTTCAGGCAGGTTTTTAAAGCTGCACTTCTCAATGTGAATATGAACAGATATTGGATAGCAAAGACTCAGAAATAAAAGGCTCAAACCTATACGCAAAGCGAGAATATTTGGATGGAGGGCCCGCTTTCAGAATCAGCAAATGGGATGGCTGTCTGTGCCGTCAACAGCAGAAGCCAGTACTATCTGGGATTGAGCAATAATGCTTCCTATTCTCGCTTTCTTGCGTTCACGTTGCAGCCTGAAGTTCTCTCTCTTCCTTACCCTGTAACTGTTGGGATTCTCTGGCTGTACTTCTCGTGGATATACACTCACCTGTAGACCATAAAAGTCCATAGTGGATGTCACTCGGTATAGCGTAGCTCTTTCAGACAAGAATTGTAAGGTGTGTAACTAGATAACTGACCTTCTTCCTATCAGGCCCAAACTTCTCAAATTTTACAACTCCATCGATCAAGGAGAAAATCGTGTGGTCCTTGCCAAGCCCAACGTTCTTCCCCGCATGAAACTGAAAATGTTGTAAAGGAAAACATTTAGATGACTTTGAAAGAGAGTATATATGACGAGATGCCATTAATTACAAGTCTAGTGGTAAGTAAACTCTTCGTACTTGCAATAGAGAAGCTTAAAAGTACTTGGTGTAAAGAGGAGAGGAAAAACTAGAACGGACAAAACACCAGCCAATCCCAAGAGTAGACATTCATCAGGTTTCCGCTAGTTGCACGATCACCAGCAGAGACAAGTTAAGAGTAAATATCATGTAGCCTCCATAATCGTATTCATCACGAGGGACATTATCACACCAAAGTTATCGATTTTGATCATTCCCAGGGTCATCAGACAGTGTTAGAAACCCTTTAGGACTGTAAAGAGTTATTATCCCTTAGGCATCGATCTCCAGTATGTAGCTTCCAGTTCCCACGACTGGTTTGCCAAAACCCATTGTCCAATTTGGGAAGGAAATGAAAATTGTTCTGGAAGTATTGCCAACCGTGCCACTTCAATAGAAAAGACCATAGTTTGAATGTCATAGTTGAACCAAAATGCGTCAACTTTCCCGTCAAACGTTCACAAGTTCTCTATGTGTATACCGTAGATATTGCAAAACCGTGTTCAGACTAGAGGGGAAAGAGTTATCCTACATGATATCAAAAGGAGCCTGTAACTATTGTACATGTAAATGCAGTCTCTATATATCAAGGGAAATTTAAGAATCATCTAGGGTCTTCAATGGAAAAATCTTAGATATTTAATTGAAACATAGGGTCAGCCCTATCAGTGAGAGGGAAAATAGAGTAAGAACCTTGGTCCCGCGCTGGCGAACTATAATGGAGCCGGCCTTGGCGGCCTGGTCGCCATAGATCTTGACGCCGAGTCTTTGGCCTTTGGAGTCTCTGCCGTTCTTGGTGCTCCCCGCTCCTTTCTTGTGCGCATTTTGAATGGTCAGCGGGAGCCTCCGTGTGAAGGAGACGGAGGATGGCTTGGGACCCGCCGAGCATAGGGACCCCAAATCGCCGCTGAAGAAAGACGAAGACGAAGAGCTTGGAGAGGCTAAGGTGAGCCCTCTGAACGCCCCAGCTAGGTTGAAACTCATCAACGTAGCCGCCGCCATTTTCCCTTTTTTCTTTCCTGAAAAGTTAATTAAAATTCGAATCGATAAGGATAATACTAGATTTAATAATGTTGGGTTTATTTTTTTTTCTAGATAATAATGTTGGGTTTAGAGTTGGGGGTTTTATCCGCCTACTCTTGAGAGAAAGCAAAGTATGGTTCAGAGGAAAGAAGAAGAAGAAGAAAGGGTGCGCCACGCAACCTTATCTTCAGGGACGGTGTACCATACAGAACGGCATGTCGTTCTGCCAGACATTCCTTAATATTGGGTGCAAGACCATTCTGTATACAGTATATCTCTCTGTCTTCCACTAATCGTCGTGATCCTCCGTTAGTACCAGAAAAATATATTTTTCACCTAGGAATAAGTTTTACACCTTAAACTATTGTATTAGAGACATTATACCTATATATTATCAATCTCTAATACGTTACAATCTTGTATATTTTTTTTGCCAAGTTTGGACATAAATGGGCCGTATGAGTCCTTGAGAGTGTGAATTAGGTGCATACTCAACTCAAAAGTTTACATCACCACTCGTGTAAAAAAATCGTGACTTAAATAGAGAAATTAGTAAGTTAGTCAATTTTTGTGGAATTTATTGTAACGTTAAACTTAACTGTGCGGATACTGGGCCAGATTCATCTAAATTTAGTGGACATGAATGTTATAATTCTCTTACGTTAT
>RXIC02000233.1:0-14876 GCA_003952965.2 Morella rubra | reverse complement strand
CGAACCTCAAACTTTTATGACACTTTAGCCGTGTGGGTAAGCTTCAAAACCCATGCTTGATGATCTGCAAATGTTTCGTAGTTAGCTGTTCAATTTCTGGCTGTGGGTTGGAATGGAGGTTCCTTTTGGATTTCACAGGCATTCTATAGTGTGATTTGAAAATCTTTTTGGGTTTATGTTTTTTTTTTTTATTCGAATAGTATATTGGGACATAAACTGTTATTTACGCCTCAAGTTTGTGAAGGAGAATATTGTTAGATTTGCTGTCGCTTTGGTCTTTTAAGGTTAAGATCGTTCTGTAGAAGGTTAGGCTTCCAACTGTGTTTTGAAAGAGGTCAGTTTTTTAAGGTGTTTTGATTATGTCTCTTAATTACATTTTGGTAATTTTCATTGGTTTGCCATAGGAGGCAGGTTCATTTGTAAGATATCTTCAGTTGCCATGTCGATCCTTTATTACAACTTGAACTCGTAAATTCATCTTCTTTAAGAACTGTCGGGGGAACCTTCTTCATGTTGTTTTCTTTTAAATTCTCTATTGTGAACTTTTCTCGGTTCGATTTCAATGGTTGCGCTGAACAGGACAGTATTTGCTTGCTGAATCTATGGTAGGATTATATGGGCTTGTTGGCTATGTGCATCTATATTTGTGTAAAACTAAAGGCTTAAAGTTTGCAGCTTTTTTTTCTTTCTCTTCAACTGAGATCTTCCTATTCTTCTATCTAATTGCTATCCTAACTGCAAAAACCATCGGAAGACTGCTCTAATCCAAAGAAGTTGAGCTTTATTTCATACCATTGGAATCTTAATGCTCTGGGTGCTGCTTTTGAATAACAGGCTACTATTTGCTTTGATTACTACTACAACTCTCCTGGCAAGCTTTGGAGGTATAGAACCTCCCTGCTAAAAGTCATCTGCTTAGGCCTTAGGTTTAGACTATACTAGACATGGTTCAGACACTAGAAGCTATCAAGGGTGGTGGAGGATCGATCAGAGTTGGGACCACGGGAACAATCAGTTCCCTGATGACAAGGGAATTGGATTCCATTAACTCTGCAGCTCAGATGCCTGTATCTTCCAGAACCAAGCCTCAAGCAGTTCCGGCTGCTGCAATTACCTGTGGTGCTACTACTCCTAAAATACTACAACCAAGAAAGTCATCTGATGCGGCAAGCAGCAGCTACATTGATCAAACAATCCCTGAGATCACCAGGAAAACAAAAAGAGAGACTAGAAAGACACATAGAATACCAATGCTTAGCTCTGATAATAGAGCTTTGGATAGGACTCCCAGTAGGGAGAAAATTGATAAGAAAGGGTCTAGCATAGTTGACATTGTTGACATAAAATGCGGGAACCAAGATAGAGCATGGGCTAGCCCTATTACAAATCGCCTCAAGAAGCTAGGGTTCTCGAAGCTATCTGAGAGCATTATCTAAGTCTGCAACTTCTTCAGGTCAGATTTGAGGTTCCTGTAAGTAAAACCAGAAATTCCAATTGGCCGATTGTTGTCTGAAACCTCCACCATGGAACACATACTTGGTACGAGCCTGCTGCCTTTCTTTTTCTTCTTTTGTTTTGCTATCTGAGATCCGAAAGGGGGTCTGGAATGACTACTAGAGGAAGCCATATCTGTTGTGTGGAACTGAGGCTTCTTCGAGCTACCTTGGCAGCTTAATTCAAGCCGGCTGAAATACTCGATTTCTTTCGTTATAAGGGATCCAACAGTGCCTCTAGCACCTATTTCTACAGGATTACGTGCAGTCATATCTTCAGGGACTTTTGTGGCTATGGTGCTGGACTTGGACATGTTTTGCTTGGTTTGTGTGGAAGGAGGCTTATGGATGAAGAGAGGTGGATTTGGGTCTTGTCTTGGGGAAGTTGCTTCAAGTCTGGGTCATGTATTTTACCGGGTTTCACATGGATTCTTTACCTTGTTGTCTTTATCTAAAATAAAGAGCAATAAACTCTTTCTGGTTGGAGGATTAGATGGTGTAGTCATTTCATTCATGTGCCTGCAGTTAAAGCACTTGAATTTGCTAACCACTGTACTTTCTTTCGCTAAGTTCTTGGGCGTCACTTAACTGTTTGCTGTAGACTTGGATGGTGGGCTTGGATTATGATGAGGATTTGGTATGGATTGGATTGTGATTTTTGGTTTATTGGTTGTAAAAAAAGGTCTATTTTGGCTCTTGAAACTAACATGCGATCTCACTGACATATAAGTATCATATGATGGTGAGAGATGTCGAAGGAAGCAAATCCTTCGACCTTCCAATTCTAATGTCCATTTTAAGTTGGCTGATGTCTTCTTTTCATCTGTTATGTTTCGTGACAAGGGAAAACAATGAGAAGGGAAAAGAAAAGGATGGTATTCGGTTTGCTCACAACTTTTTTTTGGAAAACAGATGTGAAGGGAAAACTCTCGGAGATAAGAGTCAATTGGATACCGCCTCAGAAGTCCCATCGTGTATTTAAGGTGTGCAAGTGAAGAAACAGTTTTTTGCTTCTGTACTCTCAGCATTCAAGTAGGTGAAAGAAATACCCTTTATCTTGGCTTGAATGCAGACAGATGCAATCTCGGTTCGGTTCACTTTTGAAGTTTGGGAGACCGTGTTTTGATTTTTGATTCGAGATCTTGAACACAACCTTCATTGTCCCCAGAACGTCTCTTTTAATCGACTGTTACTTTGTTTTGAGCAAGTTGGATTGTTGCAGAGAGAATGGTTTTACCAATGCTGCTTTGCCATGCAGGCAGATGGGACTCGTCTGTCAATTTTGTTTTTGTCCCTTAGCGTTTACTACATGGTCCTGCAAAGAGGGCGTTGTGGTCCATTATGAAAGCATCATAAGGGGGAGCAAAGCGCTGTCATTTTGCTACGAAATTCATTATTTAGCACGCCTTTGGTCCGTTTAGGTTTTTCACTCAATTTTCTGTTTTGTACTGGCTGTATGCTTTTCGATTTTTAATAAATTATCTTTGCCGAGAAAAAAAAATTTGTAGGTACTGCAATCGAGAGGCCACCAGTGAGGCTTGAGTTTGTTTTGTCATTTGTGGAATTATTGGGCCGAGGAAAATACTCTCCACAGAGGGCCCTTTTGCCCAGTTGCAGGCTTGCCTTGCAGCCTTGCAGGACTTGTATGGTAAGTTCTCTGCCAACTTTGAGTTTGGACCGTTTCGTTTGAACTGAAAGATCAAGAGAGACGAAGATTATGTATTTTTCCAACATGATTACGTGAACCTGTGGTGTTGGACGAAGACAACATATCTGCCGGATCAGGCCTCACGGTTACTCTGCTTTTTCTTGGACCAAACCACAAGTTTAACTGTCTCAAGACAATGTCTTCTACAAGGCAAAGTGCCCAACCAGAGATACAATTACAGCAGAAGAGATCTCCGCTTCTTGATTTTTACTCAGAGGATGTAATTGACAAGGCTTCACGTCCAATGGCAGAATTTCTTTATTTCCTAAGATGGCTCATGATAAAAATAGAAAAATACGAGGTCAAAATCAAATCATCCATAGACGAAGACTTCACAACCACTTGCAGAATTTCCTACTTTTTTAAAGTTGGCCGGCTGAATTGACAAGGGAGCAGCATTAGATAGAGCTTCTGATATTTACTGCTCTGTGTAATAAAAATTAAATAAGTTCTTTTACATATAGTTACCCATGAATTTTGAGAATAAACAATTTGAGACTTTAATACAAAAAAATTATTTCACAAAACAAAACTTTGTATATGAAATATATATATTTTTTTTCAGTATCACTCTTACATAGATGTCGTTTTTCGGCCTAATCAGATACTCTTTCCTTGGGGCCTTGCTTGGGGTAGGGGCTTTGGGCAGCTACCTACGCCTTGAGTCGGCCTTGCCTGCATGCCTACGTTTTGGGCGTATGGATCCTTTGGGCTTGGGTGGAGGGGGCCTTCCTGATGGCCCAAGGCCAGAAGTTTCTCGGATCTTATGGACTTTTTTCACTGGACCTCCTCTTTTGATATGTTGATCCGAAGATTCCATTAAAAAAGGATTGATTTTCAAAATTAAATTGTCAAATTCAATTTATCCCTTTATATATTTGTCCTTTTTATTCACATAAAATGCTAGTAGCAGATTTTTCTTTGGACATGTTATAAGGATCTCCTTTGTGAGGTCCCTAAACTTGACTTCTGACATCCTTTTAGTTCCTCTCCCTACTCGACTGAAAAGTTGGATGTAAGAGAGGGTGTACAAGGTCATGCATCATGCATCGTGCTTTGGTCTGAAAGTTTGAAACACAATTTCTTCCACGTCCAGAGCCCATACTACTTCTTAATGTGCGTAATGGGTAGGGTAGGCTTTGTTCCCTCTGAAGCTTGAGCCTCCTTTGTTGTTTGGAAGTCTGGATGTCATATTCTCTTGTCCCAAGTTACCTTATCTTGAGCTTAGTAGATATTGATCAGGCTCTCTTCTCTCATGGCGGATTGGAGATATAGAAAGAAAGGGAGAGGAAAACCTGAAGAGGCATTTTCGTTTTCAACATCCGTTTTGAAGTATATCAATAAAAATACTATGCATAAATGGCTTTGAATAGTCCACTCTAGCCCATGATCGGTTTACGTGGCCTGCCTGGTGAAATATTTTTAGAGGAGAAATAAAAACGAGGGCGCGCACAAAAAAAAAAAAAAATGCGTGGAAGAAGACCGGTGCCGACAAGATTGAGTGGATTTCGCAAAAGACAACATGCGATTACATGGCAAACTATGATTTGATTACCAGTAACATTCACTAGTATACTGTTTCAACAAAAAAGATGCCAACCCATTCATACAATCACACAATGATTAGTGTCAGATCCACTGCGTTGACCAGTCTGCTACACCCCAAAAAGAAACGACATAGTTTATGGAAAGTTTGATTAAAATTAAGATTTAGATACCTTCTTGAAGGTGCCTTTGTCTTTTATATGCAAATTTGGCATCAAAACTTTCAAGATCTCAAGTCACAGAGATTCTAAGAACTGTGGGTTTGTCTCATTGTTGGTTCAGCCAGTTTCAATTTGTCATCTTCAAGCACTCGAACCTCAAACTTTTATGACACTTTAGCCGTGTGGGTAAGCTTCAAAACCCATGCTTGATGATCTGCAAAGTGTTTCGTAGTTAGCTGTTCAAATTTCTGGCTGTGGGTACTGGCAGTGGAGGTTCCTTTTGGCATTTCAAGGCAATCTATCAGATGTGATTCTGAAAATCTTTTGAAGTTTATGTTTTTTTTTTTTATTCGAATAGTCCTATTGGGAACATAAACTGTTATTTACGCCTCAAGTTTGTGAAGGAGAATATTGTTAGATTTGCTGTCGCTTTGGTCTTTTAAGGTTAAGATCGTTCTGTAGAAGGTTAGGCTTCCAACTGTGTTTTGAAAGAGGTCAGTTTTTTAAGGTGTTTTGATTATGTCTCTTAATTACATTTTGGTAATTTTCATTGGTTTGCCATAGGAGGCAGGTTCATTTGTAAGATATCTTCAGTTGCCATGTCGATCCTTTATTACAACTTGAACTCGTAAATTCATCTTCTTTAAGAACTGTCGGGGGAACCTTCTTCATGTTGTTTTCTTTTAAATTCTCTATTGTGAACTTTTCTCGGTTCGATTTCAATGGTTGCGCTGAACAGGACAGTATTTGCTTGCTGAATCTATGGTAGGATTATATGGGCTTGTTGGCTATGTGCATCTATATTTGTGTAAAACTAAAGGCTTAAAGTTTGCAGCTTTTTTTTCTCTCTCTTCAACTGAGATCTTCCTATTCTTCTATCTAATTGCTATCCTAACTGCAAAAACCATCGGAAGACTGCTCTAATCCAAAGAAGTTGAGCTTTATTTCATACCATTGGAATCTTAATGCTCTGGGTGCTGCTTTTGAATAACAGGCTACTATTTGCTTTGATTACTACTACAACTCTCTTGGCAAGCTTTGGAGGTATAGAACCTCCCTGCTAAAAGTCATCTGCTTAGGCCTTAGGTTTAGACTATACTAGACATGGTTCAGACACTAGAAGCTATCAAGGGTGGTGGAGGATCGATCAGAGTTGGGACCACGGGAACAATCAGTTCCCTGATGACAAGGGAATTGGATTCCATTAACTCTGCAGCTCAGATGCCTGTATCTTCCAGAACCAAGCCTCAAGCAGTTCCGGCTGCTGCAATTACCTGTGGTGCTACTACTCCTAAAATACTACAACCAAGAAAGTCATCTGATGCGGCAAGCAGCAGCTACATTGATCAAACAATCCCTGAGATCACCAGGAAAACAAAAAGAGAGACTAGAAAGACACATAGAATACCAATGCTTAGCTCTGATAATAGAGCTTTGGATAGGACTCCCAGTAGGGAGAAAATTGATAAGAAAGGGTCTAGCATAGTTGACATTGTTGACATAAAATGCGGGAACCAAGATAGAGCATGGGCTAGCCCTATTACAAATCGCCTCAAGAAGCTAGGGTTCTCGAAGCTATCTGAGAGCATTATCTAAGTCTGCAACTTCTTCAGGTCAGATTTGAGGTTCCTGTAAGTAAAACCAGAAATTCCAATTGGCCGATTGTTGTCTGAAACCTCCACCATGGAACACATACTTGGTACGAGCCTGCTGCCTTTCTTTTTCTTCTTTTGTTTTGCTATCTGAGATCCGAAAGGGGGTCTGGAATGACTACTAGAGGAAGCCATATCTGTTGTGTGGAACTGAGGCTTCTTCGAGCTACCTTGGCAGCTTAATTCAAGCCGGCTGAAATACTCGATTTCTTTCGTTATAAGGGATCCAACAGTGCCTCTAGCACCTATTTCTACAGGATTACGTGCAGTCATATCTTCAGGGACTTTTGTGGCTATGGTGCTGGACTTGGACATGTTTTGCTTGGTTTGTGTGGAAGGAGGCTTATGGATGAAGAGAGGTGGATTTGGGTCTTGTCTTGGGGAAGTTGCTTCAAGTCTGGGTCATGTATTTTACCGGGTTTCACATGGATTCTTTACCTTGTTGTCTTTATCTAAAATAAAGAGCAATAAACTCTTTCTGGTTGGAGGATTAGATGGTGTAGTCATTTCATTCATGTGCCTGCAGTTAAAGCACTTGAATTTGCTAACCACTGTACTTTCTTTCGCTAAGTTCTTGGGCGTCACTTAACTGTTTGCTGTAGACTTGGATGGTGGGCTTGGATTATGATGAGGATTTGGTATGGATTGGATTGTGATTTTTGGTTTATTGGTTGTAAAAAAAGGTCTATTTTGGCTCTTGAAACTAACATGCGATCTCACTGACATATAAGTATCATATGATGGTGAGAGATGTCGAAGGAAGCAAATCCTTCGACCTTCCAATTCTAATGTCCATTTTAAGTTGGCTGATGTCTTCTTTTCATCTGTTATGTTTCGTGACAAGGGAAAACAATGAGAAGGGAAAAGAAAAGGATGGTATTCGGTTTGCTCAAAGTACTTTTTTTTGGCAGATTCTGTGATTTCTTTTGCTCTCTCTCTGCCCTCGTGTTTTGTGTGAGAAAAACTTCATTGTAGTTTTAATATTGGATAGGAAAGATGTGATTGAGGTTCATTTCCCATACCATGTGAGCTTTTTTCCTTTTTTGGGAGCATTCAATCTCTTGGTTCTCATTAAACTGGCTCGGTAGATAAGAGTCAATTGAAATTAAGATACCGCCTCAGAAAGTCAGAATTTGGTAAGCCATCCGTGCCTATATATTTAAGGTGGCCGGTAGGCAAGTGTCTACTCTTATAACTAAGAAACAGTTTTGCTGAGCAAAGATAGAGCTTCTGTACTCTCGGAGAGAGGGAGCATTCATTAGTAGGTGAAAGAAATACCCTTTATTGCGGGTGGTTTCTTGGCTTGAAAATGCAGACAGTATCCCAAATGCAATCTCGGTTCGGTTCACTTTTGTTAACAAAAGTTTGGGAGAAAATACACTTTTCACCGTGAATTACTATAAATTTTGTATTTTTGCACCTTAAACTACTACACATTCGAGACATTATACTTATAAACTACTAATCTTGAACACATTACATATTCAAAAGTGGTAGTTTAGAGTGTAAAATGCAAAACAAGTGGTAGTTTGTAGGAAAAAATTGTATCTTCCCCAGAACGTCTCTTTGCAGTAATCGACTGTTACTTTGTGAAATTGTGAGCAAGTTGGATTGTTGATACAGAGAGAATGGTTTGAAGGGAAACCAAATACCAATGCTGCTTTGCCATGCAGGCAGACATGGGACTCGTCTGTCAATTTTGTTTTTGTCCCTTGAGCGTTTAGCCCTTTCTACTAGTATGGTCCTGCAAAGAGGGCGTTGTGGTCCATTATGAAAGCATCATAAGGGGGAGCAAAGCGCTGTCATTTTGCTACGAAATTCATTATTTAGCACGCCTTTGGTCCGTTTAGGTTTTTCACTAGACTTTTAGTCGATTTTCTGTTTTGTACTGGCTGTATGCTTTTCGATTTTTAATAAATTATCTTTGCCGAGAAAAAAAAATTTGTAGGTACTGCAATCGAGAGGCCACCAGTGAGGCTTGAGTTTGTTTTGTCATTTGTGGAATTATTGGGCCGAGGAAAATACTCTCCACAGAGGGCCCTTTTGCCCAGTTGCAGGCTTGCCTTACAGCCTTGCAGGACTTGTATGGTAAGTTCTTGCCAACTTTGAGTTTGGACCGTTTCGTTTGAACTGAAAGATCAAGAGAGACGAAGATTATGTATTTTTCCAACATGATTACGTGAACCTGTGGTGTTGGACGAAGACAACATATCTGCCGGATCAGGCCTCACGGTTACTCTGCTTTTTCTTGGACCAAACCACAAGTTTAACTGTCCAAGACAATGTCTTCTACAAGGCAAAGTGCCCAACCAGAGATACAATTACAGCAGAAGAGATCTCCGCTTCTTGATTTTTACTCAGAGGATGTAATTGACAAGGCTTCACGTCCAATGGCAGAATTTCTTTATTTCCTAAGATGGCTCATGATAAACATAGAAAAATACGAGGTCAAAATCAAATCATCCATAGACGAAGACTTCACAACCACTTGCAGAATTTCCTACTTTTTTAAAGTTGGCCGGCTGAATTGACAAGATCAAATTAGTTACTTGCAGCAATTATTCATGATAAACAAATAAATAGATATCGCAAGAAATCCATTGACTCTTATCTCAAGCCCAGTTTCCTGCCGATTTTTCTGGTTTTTAAATATGGCCGGCTTATTGTCTCAAACAGGTCCAGGTAAAAATATATGAGAGGGATGGACTTTCACGCCCACTTGCACAATTTCCTATTTTCCTAAATTATTGATCTCAATCCTGTAACCTCCAGAAATTAGTCATGACAAGCATAGAATGAATGAGTGGAGTTCACAATCAGAGACATAAAAAGCTTCCTCAGTTATTTCATATCAGAATCAACAAAATGCTTGTGTAGCTCCAAGTACTATCTGTGACACGTCCAGAGCTTTGTGGGTCCATCAGTCCAGTAGGCTGCTTGCAATCTGATTTTGCTCTCTTTTGTGTTCAATATTTTCTCTCATTTTAATTCCCACTGCAAAGAAGAAAGTATGGCTGAAGTCGCGGTGCTAAAAGCGCTCCTCTCGCCCCTCGCCAAACTCTTTTTCGACAAAATGGCATCGGGAGAGTTGATGGACTTCTTTCGGGGACGGAAATCCACTGCTAAACTCTTAAAGCAGTTGGAGATTGAATTGCTGTCCGTGAGTGCAGTGCTCGAAGATGCGGAGGACAAGCAAGTCACACATCCTGATGTGAAAAAGTGGTTTAATGAGCTAAAAGATGCCATGTATGACGCAGAGGACCTGTTGGATAAGATCGCCACCGAAGCCTTGGGACGCATGTTGGATGCTGAATTGCAAGGCACTGCAATTACCAAGGTACGAAACGGCATCTCTACTTCTGTTAATCTTTTTGTCAAGGGGATAGATTCAGAAATAAAAGAGCTGCTTGAGACACTAGAATTTCTAGCAAAACAAAAGGATATTATTGGTCTAAGAGCAGGTGTTGGAGAGAAACTGCCAAAAAGTCTGCCTACGACTTCTCCGGTTGAAGAATCTAGTGTGTTTGGTAGGGATAATGACAGAGAGATGATAATTAACCTACTGCTCTCAGATTGTGGGAGGGGTAACGAGATGTCTGTGATTGCAATAGTTGGCATGGGGGGTATCGGCAAGACCACCTTGCTCAACTTGTATACAATGACAGCAGAGTGAGGTTACATTTCAACCTTCAAGCATGGTTTTGTGTTTCGGAAGAATTTGATGAATCCACAATAAAGAAGTCAATTATAGAGGCAGTTACGGAATTGCCTTGTGATATTAGGGATCCAGATCAGATTCAGGTGACACTACAGGAGAAATTGAAGGATAAGTTTTTTTTGCTTGTTTTAGATGATGTTTGGACTGAAAATCCTGTTCATCAAAAGTTCTTAAACGAGCTCTTGAGATATGGGGTTCGAGGAAGTAAGATCATCATAACAACACGCAATGAGAGTGTTGTCGCAGCGATGCATGTAATTGCAATTCATCTAGATGAGTTATCGGAGGAAAGTTGCTGGTCCCTCTTTAGAAAACACGCCTTCCACGACGATACTAGCATTACCACACCACATCCAGAGCTAGAAGAACTATGTCAAAATATTGTAAAAAAGTGTCAAGGTCTACCTTTAGCGATAAAGGCCATTGGAGATCTCTTGCGATCAGAACGAGATATAAAGAAATGGGATAAGATTTTGAAAAGCGAATTGTGGGATTTTCCGATTGACAAGACATACATTCTTCCTGCTCTAAGATTAAGCTATATGTATCTCCCCTCACATTTAAAGCGTTGCTTTTCTTATTGTTCAATATTTCCCAAAGATTATGGTTTTGAAAAGGATCAGTTAGTTTTAATGTGGATGGGAGAAGGTTTCCTGCACCAATCTAATATCGAAACGATGGAAGAAATCGGCGATCGTTACTTCCTTGCTCTTGTATCTAGATCATTGTTCCAACAATCAGGTGATGACAAATTACATTTTAGAATGCATGATCTTGTCCATGATTTGGCAAAATCTGTAGCTGGACAATTTAGCTTTATGTTGGAGGGTCACAGTTCACACGAACTGGTGAAAAGGACTCGACATTTATCATTCTCCTGTGCAAGTTTGGGCAAATTTGAGAAGATTGATGAGTCTCTTTACCAGGCCAAGCAGTTGCGCACCTTCGTGGCTTTGGATTCATCGTCGTGGGCAAGCGAAGCATTGCGGGAAGATGTATTCCATAATTTAATACAGAGGCTAAGGTGCTTAAGGGTTCTCTCTCTCTCTAACAATCGGGATATAACTAATTTGCCTAATTCAATTGGCGAGATTAAACATCTACGTTATTTGGACTTCTCTTTCACAAGAATTAAGAGACTGCCGGATTCCATTTGTAAGTTGCACAACTTGCAAACATTGAAGTTATTAGGGTGCGGATACCTCGTTGCATTGCCAAGAGATTTGTGGAGACTCATTCATTTACGTCATTTGGACATTGCTGAAACCGGGATAAAGGAGATGCCAACGAAATTGGGTAGTTTGAAATGTCTGCAGACGTTGACAGCTTTTATCATTAGCAAGGGTAATGGCTCTTCCATTCGAGAGTTGCGAAACCTTAATGACATTCGAGGAACGCTTTCTTTATTGCAGCTCCAAAATGTTGTACCTCCTAAGGATGCTAAGAATGCAGGCTTGGAGGATAAGAAGTACCTTGAGATGTTGGTGCTGGAATGGGATGGTACAACTCAAAGGTCACACAGTGAAAGAACTGTACTAGAGCATCTTCGGCCCCATACAAGCTTGAAAAGTCTTTCTATCAAAGGCTATGGCGGTGGAATTTTTCCAGATTGGGTAGGAGATTATCAGTCATTCTGTAATATAACTTCTCTTCATCTGCGGGAGTGTAAATGTATTCGCAGTTTGCCACCATTTGGTCAGCTTTGCTCTCTGAAGGAACTCTCTATTGTTGGTTTGGATGGAATTGTTACAGTGGGTCGTGAGTTTTATGGCAGTAGTACTGTTTCTAATTCAATTCAGCCATTTAAATGCCTGGAAGTTCTCAGGTTCGAGAAGATGTTGGGGTGGGAGGAATGGTTATCTTTCAGTAGTGCTGAAAATGAAGGTGAAACTTTTCCTCATCTTAAAGAGCTCTGTATCAAGAATTGCCCTAAGCTAAAAGAAGGGTTGCCCATCCATATTCCTTCTTTAGCCAAACTCGAGATTGATTCATGTCCGAAGCTGGTGGCTTCACTCCTAAGGAGTAAATCAGAGGAAATGCCGAAAGATGTGCGCATTCTATTACAGGAACTGCCGAATGGAAGGCGGAAGCTGGAAGTTAAAAGAGCGAATGAAGTGGCGTCCCTGAATGGAATTTTGGACTCGAACAATGGTCTTCAAGAGTTAGAAATTGATCAGTGCTCCTCACTTATGTCCTTTCCCTGGGGTGGCGGCACTTCGTCGGAAAAATCCGTACGTATCTCCGAATCTCGGAACCTGGAGCTCCCAGTAGACACAAACTCTTCCTCCCTTGAAACCTTGTGGTTGTGGGATAGCTGTGATTCTCTAAGGTCCTTTCCGTTGGAATTATTTCCAAAGCTTCAGCATTTAACATTTTATGATTGTCGCAATCTGGAATGTCTTGCCGTTCCAGAACACGATGATCGTGATTTGGTGATTTCAAACATACATATCAGGTATTGCAATAAATTTGCATCTTTTCCAAAAGGCGGATTGCGTGCCCCTAATCTTACATCGCTTGATGTCAATCGTTGCAAGAGTCTGACGTTACTGCCTGACAAGATGCACCTACTCCTTCCGTCTCTTTTAACTTTGCGGATAGCATATTGTCCACAGATGGAGTCGTTTCCTGAAGGGGGATTGCCTTCCAATTTGAATTCTCTTGCAATCTGGCGTTGCGAAAAACTAACAGCCAACCGGATGGGATGGGGTCTGCAAAACCTCTCCTCTCTTACAACATTCGAAATCTCTGGAGAATCTGAAGGTGTGAAATCGTTCCCAGAGGCGGGTTTGCTGCCCACTGGTTTGATCGACCTTCGCATTAATCACTTTCGTGATTTGAAATCCTTGGACAAGAATGGGTTTCAACATCTCACCTTTCTTGGGAATTTGTATATTGACGGGTGCAAAGAGCTCGAGCAAATGCCAGAAAAGGGCTTGCCCGCCTCCCTTTCATCTCTAGAAATCCACGGATGTCCTTTGCTGAAGAAACAATGGAAAAGGAAGAGAGGAAAAGAATGGCTCAAGATTGCTCACGTCCCCAACATAAAAATTGATTGGGAGTCCATTCAAAACCTAAACGTTTAGCGAGAGTCCGCACTCTCTGCTACTGCATCTGCGCCAGAGAACAATTTGACCAGCTAATTTCACTCTAAGGTATGTGCTCTTTTCCATCGGATAATTTTGAGTATCCTCCTCTCAATTCTCGTTCTCATTCTTTTATACATGTGGCTTTCTAGGATTTTCATTCCTTGATATTTCTCATTTAATGTTTTTAATTTTTATCCTTCCGTCTCATTAATCGTAAGGAGAATTTTTGCCCATCACCAGAGTTTAGAAGATTGAAGAGCCATCGGATTGCAATACAGGTAGCAGAGGCCGGCGTATATGATCTGTTATCTTTTGAGCAACCTTGCACCACTGTTGTCCATTTCACCAGATGGCAGATGGAGATCTTCTTATCATGTTTTTGTCCCTTGGTATGTGCTTTTGGGCAGAATGAATCAGTTGTTTGAAAAGAGGCTAGTTCTTGAGTTTTCTTCAAGTAACAATCTTTTTTTTCTTAGCGGATTACAAGTCTCTGATCTTGAAATCTTTGACAGAAGCTTGCTATGACTATTCATTTTCTTCCTGACACTCGTATGTTTGTGTCATTGACAGAGACAACTCCTTGTGGAACAATGCCAAGGCAATGAAAATCTTGTCTTGCTGATCAGGTAGAGACATTATGAAGTTCAAGTGAGCTCTGAATCATTTATATATATCAATATGATACATGTTTCTCACGCATTCACAGTAAGAAGTCAAGAGGCATGCATCTCAGTACCCTTGTTCAGCAGCGTGTGGGGTCTGGGGCTGATAATAGTTGGAAGGGAAGCAGCTTTTCTTCTTCGAGCCCATTCCTGATGAATGGCTTCATGCAATCCTGTATTCGACAAGTAGTCAAACTGCTTAACGAGATATCTTTGCTTGAACAATTGACATAGCATAAATTTGCTTTGATTTGAGTCCAGATCATCAGGTGACAGGGATAACTTTTGCTTGCAACCCCATGGAGAGAGCAGAATGATTTTCACATCAAATAGGCTGTTATTTTATCAGTTCCTTTGGTACCCGTTGTACAGCAATGAGCATGACAGTGAGTATGGACCATTAATCTATACTAGTGGCCATTAGGGATCGAATAAATATTGTTTTCCTTCCATGTTTACAATATATGAAAGAATTTATCTTTTTCTCAACAACTATAAAATATCTCTTTACCCAGATTTTTTTTTTGTTAAAAGAAATTAAATCATATATTATTCTCTGTTTAGGACTTTCTGATATTAAGAACTATCCTTAGCCCCACTTCCCTACCTTGTATCGCTTGAAGTAAGATTCAGGGATATTGTGAGCAGAAAGCAGAGATGCGTACACAGACAACTAGAGCTTCAACATCTTCGGACACTTCTGTGGGACATTTGACTATGGAATTGGCGGATTGAGCAATATGATACTGGATTTGTTTCGAGGGGAGAGCGTTGTCCCAAAAGACTAGTTGTGCACATAAAGTCTTTAGGAACGTTGATCAGAACAATGTTCAGACAAATGTTATGGA
>RXIC02000232.1:0-20275 GCA_003952965.2 Morella rubra | reverse complement strand
TTCAAGCCCATCTTTTGGCTAATGGGCAGTTTGGACTCATTTCACAGGATACAAATTGCATATTTTTATATTTCACGTGTTTTAAACGAGCCCAGTAAAATTTATTCGAGTTTTGTTTATAAATCTAAACAAGTCGAATTTAATCGAATTTAAATTTGAATTCAGCTCGTTTAATATTAGAGCACAAAAATAGTATTCGGACTAAGTTCGTTTATTGCTTGAGTCGAGAGCCGAACAATTCGAACTCACCTGCATATATTTTATTTTGCGACTTCATGGTTTATTTCAATTCAATGAACTATTTTTTTGGGCGAAGTGCACCGCTAGTAGTTCCACCCACAGCCCTCTACCAATTGATTAGGCAGGAAAATTTTAAAATTAAAGTCGTGGATTTTTTTGGCAGTTTATGTAATTAAAGAAGGATTTTTGAGGATGATATTGATATAGAAGATATAGACTTGCCGTAAAGGAAAATCAAATATGATATGGAGCTTGTTTAGACATTGTTTCTATTTCTCCGGCTTGCAACGAACAAAAAGAAATATAGTTTACTTCGTGCATAACGGCGGAGAGAGCGCAGCAGTCTTCTGCCTAATGTTTCTAATAATTTCTTTTCGGGACCCTCGGAGACGACGCTTTGAAATCTCTTTACTCTTGCATCTAACGTCCCAAATATGGTAATAAGTTTCCAAACTAGAATCTGACTGTGTTTCTCAAGACAAATATACATATTATATTGCAGTTTCGGTGTTGTGGCCACTTGTAAACAGCTAGCTCGATCGACTGCCATCCCAAAATACCGATTGTCTATGGAACAATATAGACCGTGCGATCTACAGCCGAAATGCCTTGACCCATAATGATACGAAAATCTGCCAAAGCAGCTTAGAATAGAGAATTAGTAAAAGGCATCGGGTACATAGTGGAGGCCATGAAATGAATTGAGAAACGAGAGGCAGACCGACATTCCATCCAAGAACCCACTAACTCATTCTATAAACACATTTCAATTCTCTCCCGGTCCCAGAAAGTGGTCAAACATGTTGTTTTTGTATATTTGGTTGAGGAGGTAATCGTATATCTTATTCAAGTTTTCTTATACTCATTTGTAGGCTACTTATGCAAACCATTCTCCTAGTTTCCGGCTCGACGATGAGAGCGGCATGCACGTCAGAGTAAGCAGCGGCGCCTTGGAATGACGGAGACAATATTATAGACTCAAAAGAGCACCATACAGCTTCCCCACTAATAGCACAATTAATTCCAATTTCTTTGCAGTATGTGATAGGTTCATTGAATGGGCATTAATAGCAGAAACAAAACAAAATTATGTCCCAACTTCAACGGATTAATGCCATAAATAATATGTAACTGTTTATGTAAGAGAAGGAAGTTCTAATTAAGCTGCAAAGTTTTTTTCTACTTTGACCTCTATTTTTTGGTGCAAAAATGTGACAAGTAGGACAACCAAGCACACTATTCGTAGATAGACAACAACCTCTCCGTACGCGTAGCATACCAGTTAAAGCTTATTGAACTGCCTCCCAATCCAGCTTCAGCCATAATTGCAGTAGTGAGATCTAGTAACTGTACAGGTTGTGTGGGAAAATGTAAAGCAAGATTGTCCACGTGCCATCATGTGGATGACTAGTTCGCACGTGCATTTGTAATAATTAGATGACCCCATTCCCCACGCACTAATCCATGTACGTAGTTCCTGATGTGAAATTGAACTGATTTAGGTACGGGGATGATAGTGAACTTCTTGCTTTTTTTTTTCTTTCTTTTTCCTTTTTTTTTTTTTCTTGTGATTTAGCAAACGATCAAAATCAGGCAGTAGAAAAAAATGTTCTGCAAAGTTTCCATTTGAGTAGAAACGAAACTGATGTTATAAAGGAGCCTGATGACCTCCGTATTTCTGGGCGTGATTCATTGGCAGAGAACACTTGCATAAAAGAGCAACAGTCTTGGGTACATGACAATTGTACTTGCTACGAGATAATATAAGTAATACGGCGATTAATGTATCATATGGTGCAGATGAATTGTGATGAGAATCACAATCGCAACCCTTTTGTTACTTTCAACAATTGAAGTCAATCGCGACATTCCATAAACGGAATCGACTTCTTGGCAGCATTGCATGTATTTAGAATGTTCATATTAGCTATTCTTCTCTATAATATTCCAACTCTGTGGATTATATTTTCAAAAGAGCACCATACAGCTTCCCCACTAATAGCACAATTAATTCCAATTTCTTTGCAGTATGTGATAGGTTCATTGAATGGGCATTAATAGCAGAAACAAAACAAAATTATGTCTCCAACTTCAACGGATTAATGCCATAAATAATATGTAACTGTTTATGTAAGAGAAGGAAGTTCTAATTAAGCTGCAAAGTTTTTTTCTACTTTGACCTCTATTTTTTGGTGCAAAAATGTGCTTTCATATTGGCTGTATAATCAGGTTATAAAACAGGTTGTTCAAACACAAGCCCTGGTCGCTAATTAAAGGGAAAAAAGACGCCCTTATCGGAAAGTGTTGAGAAATCATCGGATAAGCCCTAATGTGCAGTCCGGCATTATAGGCCTGGGATAATGACCAGTCCCATGTTGAAAAGACAGCTCGGGCCCCCAGTTCAATTTCCTTCCGAGCTTACACCCAAAAACACATGAGAAATAAGGACCACCACGAACCCTTTGGAGTGAAATGAAATTCATCAAACACCGTACCAAAAATGGAGGTGCCTGTGTAACCCACGCATATAAGTTAAAAATTTGAGTAGTAGAAAACTGGTAACGTATGCTTGTTGGAATCAGAGCTTACCCAGATCTGCAGATATCCGGTTTCGTTTGGACGAGAATATCATCAATTTGATCAACTTCGGTTGGAGTACTCTCAAAACTTGGCCCAATAGTGTGAGGCTGGAAATATGTACTTGGGCCACTAGTGCAAAACTCAAGCCCATTGTTATTTGTAAAATCTCCCCACTTCGACAGACGCCCCACGCGGGCCACGCCCATACTACCTCTAAGTCCTAACGCAACAACTTTTTCTCTCTTAGCAGGAAAATCGCGTCGTGCGCGGATGACAGTTCAAGCCCATCTTTTGGCTAATGGGCAGTTTGGACTCATTTCACAGGATACAAATTGCATATTTTTATATTTCACGTGTTTTAAACGAGCCCAGTAAAATTTATTCGAGTTTTGTTTATAAATCTAAACAAGTCGAATTTAATCGAATTTAAATTTGAATTCAGCTCGTTTAATATTAGAGCACAAAAATAGTATTCGGACTAAGTTCGTTTATTGCTTGAGTCGAGAGCCGAACAATTCGAACTCACCTGCATATATTTTATTTTGCGACTTCATGGTTTATTTCAATTCAATGAACTATTTTTTTGGGCGAAGTGCACCGCTAGTAGTTCCACCCACAGCCCTCTACCAATTGATTAGGCAGGAAAATTTTAAAATTAAAGTCGTGGATTTTTTTGGCAGTTTATGTAATTAAAGAAGGATTTTTGAGGATGATATTGATATAGAAGATATAGACTTGCCGTAAAGGAAAATCAAATATGATATGGAGCTTGTTTAGACATTGTTTCTATTTCTCCGGCTTGCAACGAACAAAAAGAAATATAGTTTACTTCGTGCATAACGGCGGAGAGAGCGCAGCAGTCTTCTGCCTAATGTTTCTAATAATTTCTTTTCGGGACCCTCGGAGACGACGCTTTGAAATCTCTTTACTCTTGCATCTAACGTCCCAAATATGGTAATAAGTTTCCAAACTAGAATCTGACTGTGTTTCTCAAGACAAATATACATATTATATTGCAGTTTCGGTGTTGTGGCCACTTGTAAACAGCTAGCTCGATCGACTGCCATCCCAAAATACCGATTGTCTATGGAACAATATAGACCGTGCGATCTACAGCCGAAATGCCTTGACCCATAATGATACGAAAATCTGCCAAAGCAGCTTAGAATAGAGAATTAGTAAAAGGCATCGGGTACATAGTGGAGGCCATGAAATGAATTGAGAAACGAGAGGCAGACCGACATTCCATCCAAGAACCCACTAACTCATTCTATAAACACATTTCAATTCTCTCCCGGTCCCAGAAAGCGGTCAAACATGTTGTTTTTGTATATTTGGTTAAGGAGGTAATCGTATATCTTATTCAAGTTTTCTTATACTCATTTGTAGGCTACTTATGCAAACCATTCTCCTAGTTTCCGGCTCGACGATGAGAGCGGCATGCACGTCAGAGTAAGCAGCGGCGCCTTGGAATGACGGAGACAATATTATAGACTCAAAAGAGCACCATACAGCTTCCCCACTAATAGCACAATTAATTCCAATTTCTTTGCAGTATGTGATAGGTTCATTGAATGGGCATTAATAGCAGAAACAAAACAAAATTATGTCTCCAACTTCAACGGATTAATGCCATAAATAATATGTAACTGTTTATGTAAGAGAAGGAAGTTCTAATTAAGCTGCAAAGTTTTTTTCTACTTTGACCTCTATTTTTTGGTGCAAAAATGTGACAAGTAGGACAACCAAGCACACTATTCGTAGATAGACAACAACCTCTCCGTACGCGTAGCATACCAGTTAAAGCTTATTGAACTGCCTCCCAATCCAGCTTCAGCCATAATTGCAGTAGTGAGATCTAGTAACTGTACAGGTTGTGTGGGAAAATGTAAAGCAAGATTGTCCACGTGCCATCATGTGGATGACTAATTCGCACGTGCATTTGTAATAATTAGATGACCCCATTCCCCACGCACTAATCCATGTACGTAGTTCCTGATGTGAAATGTGAATGATTTAGGTACGTGGGGATCGAGGATCAGTGAACTTCTCTTGCTTTGTTTAATTTCCTTTCTTTTCCTTTTTTTTTTTTTTCTTGTTTTAGCAAACGATCAAGATCAGGGGCAGTGAAGAAAATGTCTGCAAAGTTTCCCACTTTGGTTGAAACTCGAAACTGATGTTATAGGAGCTGATGACCATTTCCGTATTTCCCTGGGGCGTGATTCCATTGGCAGAGACATTGCATAAAAGAGCAACAGTTGGGTACATGACAATTAGTTGCTACGAGATAATACTAAAGTAATACATGGCGATTAATGTATCATCTGGTGCAGATGGAATTTGGATGTTTCAGATAACAATCGCAACCCTTTGTTTTACTTTCAACAATTGAAGTCAATCGCGACATTCCATAAACGGAATCGACTTCTTGGCAGCATTGCATGTATTTAGAATGTTCATATTAGCTATTCTTCTCTATAATATTCCAACTCTGTGGATTATATTTTCTATTAATTTGTAAAATGCTCCCCATTATGTTATTTTAGGGCTTCTCATCTCAAAATACACAAATTTAAGGGTTTCATTGATTTAAAATAAAATTGGGAGTAGGTTTGATATATGAATTGGGTTCATAAGTTTTCGTGTGTCTAAATGATTTGGTACAAAAATCAACTGATCAAGAAATGAAGATCCTACCTAATTAATGAAACAAATACAATGCTCACCCACCTGAAACAAATGTGTAGAGCTGCTCACCTGTTTATTTTAATTGGTCATATTAATTTACTTTGGTACTATATAAAACCACTAGGCAACCACCATGATATTATATATGTAACAAGTTCATCCAATTAAATATCCAATTGTACAATGGACATTGGATAGTTACTCTAGTGGATAAAACAATACCGACTATTTCGCTTTATTTTATCTTGTACAATGGAATGGAATAAATCAATATAACCTATATTCGAGCATTTTTTATATTCTCTTCAATTCAACAATCAGTTTTAACAAATACACTATTATCGGGCAGCATCAAATTCCTCTCAATTGCTTGCGATAATTTAAAATTACAAAATAGCTCAAAATGGTTGATAAATTTAAATGAAAACGGAGTGTACAATTAAGTAAATTACAATAAAAAAAACTTCAAAACTTCAAATATAATAAATATTAAGATAATAAAGCTTCATATTAATTGGTATTTATTTTTTATCTTACAAAGAAATGTAAAAGATCTAAATTCATTAAAAGTTATAACTAACATCTATATTTAGAATTTAAGCTTCAATGAAGATGTTTAATTTTTTTTTCTCAGAATAACAATGAAAATTAATTGTATCCGGTCCTTTATGCACCATTTGGACAATTTTTTTAAATATTTAAATTGAATTCATAAACCTGTCAATAACATTAGCCTCATTGTTTACTTGAAATTACCTTTGACATGCCTAGGAATAATTAACATAACATGCCATACCTACCGGAAAAGAAAGAGCCACTAATTTTAAAAGAAAAATTATGTACGCAACTTCTTAAGCTCGCCATACATGATCCAAATAGAAAGAAAATCAAGTTAAGGGGTAACAAATGAGCCCATACCGCACTATCTCTAACATGTTTTTTTTTTATTAATCTTACTTCTTTAAGAAATTTTTTCAAGAAGTAAGATTTTTATATTTTAAAAAAATTTGGTTGAAGAAAATTTTCACCTTTTCAAGAAACTTTTTTTTTAAAAAATATAACCAAAAAAATCTCAAAATTGTCACATAAACTGGCTTCATTTCAAATTTAAACTGGAAAAAAAAAATCTATCATATCTTCTCTCAGCACATTTTTTTTCAAATTATTCCTAAAAAAAATTTCATCAAATTATCTCTTTACACTTTTTTATAAATAATCATAAAAAGTAATCAACAAAAAAAAAAATCTTTGCTAATTTTTTACAAATCACGTAAAGTCAATCTCTCAAAATTTTCTCTTATAAATTTGAAATATAAAATTTCTAACTTTTCAAACAATTGGTTATAAATAAATAAAAAAAGCACCTTTTTAAAAAACATTTCAAAAAGTTACAAATTTTACTATCAAACATCAAAATTTCAAAATTTTTACACAAACTCCAACACATTTATGCATAGACTCAAAAAAATTTCATAAAAAGATTCCACCAAATTCTTAAAATATTTCACAAACTTTTTAAGGTGTTACAGTTGTCAATAGAAAATCTACCAAATTCCACTCTTTCTCTTCACTTTCCAATATGTCTTGCTCAATTAGTTGGTGAAAAGAAAATTAATTTTTTTTTCTGAAATAATTTATAGAGTTGTTTAATGTAAAATTTGATTAAATGTGATGAGTTGCTTATTTTTTATTTTCACAGCAGCCAAAAAATGTCAAGAACAAATAAAAAATTAACCAAAAGCCTCAGTTGTTTTTTTTTTCTTTTTTTTTTTGCTAGAGATGCATTGTATAGATTTATTGCACCTATAACTTTGGACTCTATTTGCCACCCATGGGAAGACTCGGTGTCTCTAGAGGAGAGCGACACAGGTAGCTTGTGGGATCAGGTGGGGAATTGGTCATTCTCTTCCTACTTTGCCTAGCCCTTGTTCTTCGCCCTCTTCTTTGACTTGAGAATTCCATTTCCCTTTCCTCTTTCTCTTCTCTCTTCTTCAAGTCGCATCCTTTGATAATCCCTCTCACGGGTCTCCTTTGATAATCCTCTCACGGGGTCTTTCGATGCTCCAAGATCTCCGCAACCCAATTTTTTTCTTCTGCTTTTGTCTTCATCTTCTTCAGAAAATTCTTCTGAATTTTGAATTTGCATTTTATGGAGTGGGGATAATTTAGTTTCCTGCCATTGAAGATCCCATTAGCGCATGTTATTAAAGCCAAAGTCGAAACTGGGTCTTTTGACGGTTTTGAATGAGCTGTTACAATGTTCTTTTTCTGAGCTTCAGACTTAAATGGATGGGAGTTTCCTTTTAAATGAAGTACAAGAAGGTAACATTTTGGTCCATTATCCTTAATTAATTTCTCTATCTTTTTCCAAATACTTGGCTTTTCAAAGAACTTCATATCCTGGAAACTTGTTTTGTTTATAGAATCTCCACCAAAAACCCAACCTATCCAGCTCATTCACACGGGATGTTCTTTCTAATCTGATTCCCAAATCCGATTTTAATATTATCCAGTCAGAGCTCACACTTTTGCTTTTCTTTCCAATTCATTTTCGAGTGTTTTTGTGTTGGGGACTAATGGGTTGCGCAAGCTCGAAGGAAAAGCGATGCCGGCACTGCCAGGGCCCCCATTCCCCTGTTCCCAGAAGCTACTCCATGCACATCCATCACCCGCCAGAGAGCCTAGGCGATAGCTACCACCTTGTAGCTCTCAAGTCCTCCACACTGGGCTCTCTCAAGCTCGACTCTTCCGCCCAAATCAACCATTTCAACAGCAAGATCCTCAATGGCGGCGATGATCTCAATGACGGTAACGAAACATACATTGGCAATGTCGACGACAGCCAGAAGAAGAACAAGGAATTTGCAATAGGCCTCATTGAGGCCAAGACGTGGTCAAACATGATCGAAGAGAAAATTCCTAAAGTCGTTCCCAGGACGCCGATTAGAACGCCGCCGGGAGAGCCAGAGACCATCAATACGTGGGAATTAATGGAAGGGCTTGAAGACCTTAGTCCTCTGCGATCCCCCCAGCTCAGGAGCTTTTCTTTTGATTTGGTTCGCGGTCCCAATCCAATTCCAGTCGATATTGCTTTTGATCGTCCGAAATCGAGATTTAAAGAGAACGGCAGGGCCTCGCCAGAACCTATGTGGCTTCAGATGGGAGGAGATGAATTGAATTCGGGACATTTGATATCGGGTTTTGATCCCGAAATCATTTCTTCGTTCCGAAAATCACTCCAGGACCTGCCACCGGATAACCCATTTCACCTGCGACCACTCGAGGATGACAAACAACAACATCAACAATCGATTGGAGAAGCAGACAATCAGTTGTTGGACGTCGACAATGAAAAGAAGGTAAACGGCACTGTTGTTAATGCTTTATGTGGGAAGGAAAAGATGGTGGTGTACTTCACAAGCCTGCGAGGGGTGAGGAAGACGTACGAGGATTGTTGCTATGTCAGGGTAATCATAAAAGGCCTAGGCGTCCGAGTCGACGAGCGAGACGTGTCGATGCATTCGGGGTTCAAGGAGGAGCTAAAAGAGCTATTGGGAGATGGGTTTAATGGGGGAGGCTTGCCAAGGGTGTTTGTTGGGAAAAATTACGTCGGCGGGGCGGAAGAAATCCGGCGACTCCACGAGGACGGACAACTTGAGAAGTTGGTAGAGTGCTGCGAAAGGTTGGATGATGGTGGTCCAGGTCTAGCTTGTGAGGCTTGTGGGGATGTAAGGTTTGTGCCTTGTGAGTCATGCTCGGGAAGTTGTAAAATTTACTATGATCGTGATGAAGAAGAGGAAGAAGAGGAAGAGGATTGTAGCGGTAAAGAGGGGGCATATGGGTTCCAACGTTGCCCTCACTGTAATGAAAACGGGGTTATACGCTGCCCCATATGCTGCTATTAGTTTCACTGCCATGAACAAGGTAAGTTTCCCAATTTTTTGTGCCCGTCAGACCATCTCTCTTCAATTTTCAGCCGTGAGTTGCTCGTTGTACAGTGGAGTTTTGGTATGTTTAATTTGAGATCAATGAGGGGAAGGGAAAGAAAAAAAAAAAAAAAAAAAAAAAGGCACTAGGAGACGATGCATAATGTGTTCTGAGTCGGTTTCCTCAACATCACAAGTGTTGTAGGGCTGTATGGTTCAAATGTTTGCTATCAGAAACCAAAAGAGGGCTTGTATACTTTTCTCATTTCCAATGTAAATAAGACATATTATATGAAAATGTGCATTAGCGGCTCATCTTTCTTTTATTCTTCTTCAAAAGCGTACAATTTTCCTGCACAATGTTTTGGTTTATCAAATATTGAATGAAATAGACATATTGCAACAGGGACCATTCCCCATACAACACTAGCACTTTCGGACTCTCTCCTTTAGACCTTTACCCTTTTCATTGAGAAGTAGATATAATTTTCTACAGTGGCAGCAGTAGTGTCGCGCACCATGGCTTTGATTACGGCAATGAACTCAATAGTGGGGTTTGCAAGGGCTATGCAAGTCTAAATCGGAGTATAATTAAGACCTGTAGATGCCGGGATAAAGTAACTTTTGAAGGACTGCCTTTTAGACCATTGTTCCCCATTTGGGTGGTGGCGGATCCAGAAGTCCACTCTGTGTACAGAAACAAAGGGTAGAAAGAAACAAATTGATTAGAAATTTTATGTTGCCTCTTACTATATGT
Organism: Morella rubra; assembly: GCA_003952965.2. Classification (NCBI taxonomy): domain Eukaryota; kingdom Viridiplantae; phylum Streptophyta; class Magnoliopsida; order Fagales; family Myricaceae; genus Morella; species Morella rubra. The sequence continues at coordinate 10,084 of RXIC02000232.1, read as the reverse complement.
CTGTATTTACATGGAAGTTCGGCTCTACTATCCTATAGTAGCGGTGAGGAATGTTGGACCGACTCTTTGGGGGGTTTCATAGACAATAAACTAAACAGGGAAAATAGTGGCTAATCATAAACAATAAGCAAATTAGGTGAGGAATATTATAGAGGGTCAGCGTCGGCGAGTCCCTAAAAGACCGGTGGCAATTGGGATGGTCAAATTCTATTTCTTTATTCTTTGCTTCGGCGAAGTAGATATTGCGGTGAGGAACTGCTCAAGGCTCAACTACTTCGAAGTTACAGCTTGCAGGCTATTTCTTTTGAAAGCCACACGTTATTCGACTTATATGGTTGTGCTTTGTTTTAAAACCTGCTTTCAGTTTTATTTTTTTAAAAAAAACTACAAATATAATTGTTTTTTAATGGCTATAATGTTCCTCAACTAAAAATAATCAAACAGTTTCCAGTTTTGAACTTCTGAGAAGTGTTCAATGGAAATTGCTTGGAGGTATGATTCTCCACAAACTATTTAAATCGCATTTCGTAACACGTGTGTACAATATTTCAATTTTTTTTTAAAAAGTTTTAGCTCTTTTTAACAAAGATAAAAAGCAAAATCGGCCCTTATATCTTGAAACATTCAAAGGGACGGGAAATAAGCTACTCATTACCCTGATTAAAATTCTAGGAAATTTGATTCCCCAAGATACGGATTACCTAAAAAGTCTGAATCGTCTATTAGAAAATTTGAAGCAATGATTGATAAGTGTCCAAGGAGCTACGAGTTCGTAGAAGTTGTTGGAAGCTATTTGGTTCAAAATATAAATATAGGGCGGCGCATATAGTTTTCAGGTGGTGCCAATAATAAGTGCCAAATATGCACATTCTTTTTCTTTACATCTCTTAGTTAATAATGTTGCTTCAGTCAATTTCATACGGGCCTTGACTCTTGAGCCAAGAAAATCTCAATGGGGTTATAGGCTACATGACACTTTGCCATCGAATCAAAATCGCATTCAGTTTGAGATGGTAACATCTGAAGAGGTAGAGGACAATCATAGTCTCATACAGTGAGCAGAAAAATAATTCAAGCAATTTAACAATATCTTCTTGTCAAAGACAGTTGCAATTAATGGACGACACCTTTTTAAGTGGGAATTGATCAATATCGCACGAAAACATTACTTTACCCTTTTTTTAGCATAATTATTTGTGAGAAAAAACGAAAAGAAAGAAAGGTCCATGTTTGGTGGATTGTGTTTAACGAGTTATTTGACTGATCAATGACTGATATGGTGCGGGAACTTTTTGTAATAGTGGACAAACAAGCCTCTCGTTAATTTGCAGCTTTTCAGGAAAATAAGGTGTTAAAGGAAGCCGCATGCTAGAGGTGGAAAGAAATACAAAATTGTAATCAGCCAAGGCAATGAAATGCAAGTGGATTCTTTGTTTGGGATAGGAAGTTTTCCATACACCAAGACAATCCAACATACCCAACTCAGTGGACGCCTTTCCTGCTTTTGTTCCCTCAAAAATTTAGTGTCACGCATGAAGGTTAGGCCGTACAAAAACTCCATCTAATTAATTTTTTATTTGGGTAGGCTCACAATTAAGGCAAAGACAATAAATTAGTAGTCATGTAACTTCGTATGCAATTAAGGAATTCGTTGGGTTGTAAAGACGGTGATGAAAAGTACAGGGGAGGGGACAGGGGTGGTTGGACAAGGACGCGGAATTAAGTTTTAATGATATGTGGTTGGCAGCGAAGAAAGAGCATTCGAAGATTAGAAAGTAGTTGACATGTGAAGCAGGGCAGCGTGCCATTATGAAGCTGGCTCGTGTGGAAACTGAAAAGCTACCACGCACTGACTTGATGAGGTCTGGCCAGATGGCAGAGTTAAGAAGGAAATGAGAAGCTTCTCGACTTTCTGACTTGTGTGCTTGCCTAATGCAACGGGCTCAAGGCAAGCACAGTAAGCACGCCGGCTAGGTGCCTGGCATGACTGGCGCCGTGACTTCGCGGCCCGTGGGCTATGACTTTTTTTGCGAGACCAGTCAAATTCCTAAAAGGGTTGACTTGGGACCTGATGCCCGACCAGGTTGAATGGGTCGTATTCGCTTCATGTTCCTCACAAATCCCAGGAGTCTGTATTGGGACCAACGTAGATACAACATGCACTTTACCCTGAACGTTTCTCAGTGACAGCCTTGGTAATGCTCAAGTGTTGCAACTGGCGTTTAGATATATTTAGGGACAAGAAAGTACCACTACCAGGGTTCTGTTGCAGTAAGACCGAGAACATTGCCTCCACGCTAGCCAAAACAGACCACATTTGTAAGAAGAATCAAAGACTTAATTTGCCACTAACAACAATGCATTGGAAGAAGGTAGTGAGATAGGGCTCCCATTTTCCAACCATGTTACATAATCAGGTCCCTGCTAAACATGGATTCAAGAACCTAATTTTTCTTTCCTCTCTAGACATGACTAAGAATCTAAAATGTTTATATCCAATTACAGTTGTAGGTCCCCAGTGCACTAGATCACTGGATATTATGATAAGGTATTACCTTACTCTCTGTGTTAGATAACACGGGTAAAGCAAACTAAAAGAGTCGCAACTCTTTCTACTCTACATTTTTACCACCAACGGAACTGAAATCCGCTGCAGCTTTGGCTGCACGATTTAAAATATCTGAAACCCAAAGTGCTCCTTTGGCAACGTAGTTGCTGTTGACTACAGCGCTACCAGCTGCAACAGCTGCTCTCCCAGTAACCGTTGCAGCAACTACAGCTGCTGTTCCTGTTACAATTACAGCTGACTTGGAGGTCTCTGAAATATGGTATTTATCATCCATTGACTTAAAGGTTTCCATGCCGGCATAAATCTGATCGGTGAGCCCAATCCTATTGCTAAGCTCGGCAACCTTGGCAGCTGCAGTGGCTGAGACTCGATGGGACTCATCAAAAGCTTTGGCCTTGAGTAATGTGTCTTTGCCCAGAACATATCCATTGGCTAGCATTGTCTTGACAACTTCCTGTGCCACGGTTATGGCTTCTCCAGGGGTGGAGACAAATTTTCCCATATGGATAGCCTAGTAAAACAATAAAAGTTTAGAATAACAGAGCAGCAAAGTTAAAGCGCATATTGAACAAAAGAGATCATGTTTTGCAGTAGTGCTCATAGTTGAAAATTAAAAAGCAGGGTCTTAGTTCATAATTGGGCCTGATGGATCCTAGACATGACCACCAAAAAACCATCACCATTGTTACAACATCTGAGTCCTCGGATGTCTTAAACTTGATAGTAATAACTTCTGTAATGGACCAAGCATACGTACTGTTGAGCTGGTATCAGCTTCAGGCTTCCATGATGGACTGTAGCAAGGATCACATTCATCGGTATATATTCCCCAAGGCTGTATGCACACAGATTGATCCAAAATGGTAGCACCCTGAAATAAGAAAAAAATAAAAAAGAACTATGAGCAAATAACGCTAAACATCAGATAGGTGTGACATTGGATACTATCGAGCTTAATGTTCACTCATGGCAAGTGGGACTTCCAGTTCAGTTGCTTTAACTTCCCCTAAAAAATTATTCTGTCATGTGAAGACAAAGGCGGTATCCAATTTATCAATGGAAACTTGGACTAAATGACTTGTATCCCTTGTCTCCAAAGTCGGAGCATGTCAACAATTCATGGGGATATGTATACCAATGCTTTCCAAGGAGAAAGGCGACCACAAGTCACCAAGTTCTTACAAATAGAACACCAGTATGTATACCAATGCTTTCCATGGCATTTATAAGCAATCATTTCCATCCCAGAGTTTGCAAAGCAACTTACACTCAACAATACAGCAGTTCCCAGAGCATATGGATCCTGAAACGTCACATATGCAGTGTACGAACATTCAGATGATCTGTTTTTCAACGGACAAAGCAACTCTCCAGATCAGACATGGATGTATTAAGAGCACCTGGATAAATACTATGGCGATGCCAACAACGTTCTCTTAGATTAAAAGAAGGATAGAATACAAGTTCCTCTTATACAAATGAGTCTAAGCTTGCGTTACAACTAAAGCACAGACCAAGCTTTGCAGAAAAGACCATAGGACAGCCTAGTCAATTGAGTGCTATAAAGGGATGAATAAACAAAAGTATGAACTGGGTCTGTTCCTTTTGGTCATTGGAAATCCCAAATCCCACTCTTTGAATCTCGTGAATTGGGCCTATGAATGAAAATATAATTGATTAAGGGAAGACTCTGTTATCCAATGGAGAAAATTTTTGATCATCATGTTTACACACCCATCAATGTGAGTGATGGGGCACTCGTGGAAATCAATACAGAGAAACAAGAATTGAAACTCAAATATATGATTAATTTTACATCCTGAAACCTTTGTGTTCATAGAACCCCATATATCGGGGTGACAACTTCAATGTCTTTAATGATCACATTGTAGATTGTGAAGATGTGAAGGCTAAGTGAAATCCATTGTCATAATAGATGTCAAAACGATTTATCAATTTTGAGTCACATTTCTACATTGCTACCTTTTACTTTTTCCACACATCTTGGACAAAATTCAAAGTGTAATCATGACTAAACCACCTTACAGAGATCACATCGATAAGTGGGTTCAGTTTCAGCAACTAGCAGCAGAGTACATATGTGGTACCTGACAATTTCAACATGCTCAACCGTACCACAGTAAGCAAAAAAGTTGTTCAAATCTTTCTCTGTTGCTTTAGGAGATAAGTTTGTAACTTCAGCAGTGTATCCACCAGGGTACATTCTCTTGGAATTCCAAAGAAGAAAAAATTGGATCAGAATAAACCTGGAAAAAGAATAGCAATATGCACAAAATGTCAGCAGCTTAGTTGAAGAAAAGGTAAATGATCACATGAGAATCATTTTAGTTAATTGAACGCTTAACTATGATGAAGGCACTGCAGACCACTACTTTTCCATTCTGAATTATAAAGGCCGAGTTTTGGAGGAACAAACGTTTAAGGATAAGAAAAAAGTCAGAAAGGGATAGAAGGCATTATCATCTCGGGCAGGCCTCCTCTATGTGGTGATCCTGAGGTCCAAAGCTCAGTGGTCCCCAGGACCCTAGTTCTTATCAATTCCTTGCATGAGCACAGCCAATGATGGCCAATATAACAGATGCTTCCAATATATCCTATCCTAAGTAGTATTATATGTGGCTTCCACTGAAAAATAAGATATCCGGGGAATTCATAGCATTTGGTGATTAATACAATAGATCATATACTTACAGGCATGATCATTGAATTCTAATCAAAACGATCCAAAAATAAAAGATAAAACCATGGGGGCAATGACTTTATGTAGTACCCCGCAAATTCAAAAAGAAAAAATTTAACTTGTGTAACAAGCATTAAACTAAGTCATACAAGGCAAGCGGGTAAATATTGGAACTTCAGCTAAAGTGGAACTGCTGGCGTGACTTGACCTAGAGAATTTAGCTTCCCTGAAATGACCATAGGCATTTACCCAAGTAATCTTTAGGCTACGGGAATTAGGGACAAGCTGATTCTTGGTTCCCAAAAGCTAAGGTTATCACCAAAAAAAGTGCTAAAAAATTAAAGCTTTAAAAATTCCACTTTTGGCAACAAAATGATCACACGTGATTCCGATTGGTCGTTAAAAAAATAAATAAATAAGTTTATGCAAACTTAATAAAATCATTAAGCTAATTAAAAAAAAAAAAAAAAAAAAACCTGAATCGCAAATTACAGACTAAATTGAAATGACAGAACGCATGTCTTCCAAAAATTAAAATCACAGCAGAATTCGAAAAGGGGAATATATAATATAAGTGAAAGAAAATAAAAGAGTTATAGATTCTGGGTACAGAAGGTTAGGAACTGAAAATTCATGCATATTTGAACCTCATGAAAGGTTTCTTGAACTAGGAACAGCACGAACGGATAAAGCCACACCGTCATTGATATAAGCGCGCTCGAAAGATGGGTACCCGACACTTACAAGAATGATCGCAAGCCCAGCTAAAATAAAGTTGTAAATTTGAGGAAGGGATCCTTTGCACATACCTGTTCCTGATCAGAGACGAGCACCTGTAAGAGAAAGACGGAGCTGAAGGAGAAGAGTCTGGCAACCAAACCAAAAGTTGTATGTTGCTTACTGCCGTTAAGACTGCCTCTGTCTATATGTGCTAATCCCACGCACAATACAGCGCGTGTGGAGCACGATTTTCCTTTTTCAAATTTATAGTTCTCATGTTTAATTCACCTGCTATTTACGAATTTATGGTATTAGAAGAAAACTATTGTTTACATTATAGCTAGGAACAATAATGGATATAAGTATGATTAAAGTAAAAGAGAGACGATAACGAATAAAAGAAGGTTGTCCAAAATTATGTATTGGGTCTAAATAATATATTATGTATAGATTGAGGCCAAATTGGAATTTTGTTTTCATAGAAAGATGATACACGTACGTCAACGTCTTTTCATCTCACATGCTTCTTTAAGAAACAAAACCCACCGTTTAGAGGTAACGGAATCGGAGCAGTGGTGGTTGTTGGCACAATCTACAAATTAGATTCCTCACCAATAGCATTTGAGAAACATCAACGACAGGTACGCGGAGATAGCTCCACGCTCTTACGAGGAGACCAAATCTACGCTCTAATTTGCCGGATTAACGTTCCCTTGAGGATCAAGATTACAAGCGGGCTCTTTTTCTCCCTCTTCAATTTGGAAAAGACAGACAGCTCCTAAAACTTTCCGTTAGCAAAACATCAATCAGAATTTTAAGCTACTAACTCAGAAAAATAATTGTTCGTTATGCAAGTTTATTATATTCATCGTTTGTTCTTGGAAATTTTGGAATCTATAAAATGAGAAAACTTTTTTTAAAAAAATTAAAAAAGAAAAAAAGAAAAGGCAATCCATATTTCGTCTTTGGCCGTACATTCGGGGCATCAATTATATCTTGTCATGTCAAAACCCTCTATCGAGTCATGCTTGCAATTCAATTCAATGGAAGAACAACATTTCTGCCTTTTAGATTGTTCAAGATAAATTCACGTCCTCTTTAAGTTCCATTAAAATGAAAAATCCAAAAAATTCAGTCCAAATTACAAACAAGGACCGAACGTAATTTGATAATTTGGATTTTCTTTCTTCTATTTGAAGAAGATATAAGAAAAAGATCTCATAAGCTAGCATCCAGTAGTCGATAAGTTTATCGGAAATTCTGAGCCAAGGCAATTAGACTAGGGGCATGTTCGTGTCCTTGAAAACGCCTGAATTTGAATCTTGCAATTGATCATGTTCGGCAAACAAAGAATTCAGCCTAAAAAATGGTCAATTTTGCCCTGGACAAAAATTAATTAAATGACCAAAGTATCCTCCAGTAAAACGTGAAGAGCAGAAAATATAAAGGGTAAAATGGGGTTATGAAAAACATGTGGCCCCCAGCGTTCAGTGCATTAAAATAAAAAAGAAGAGAAATGACGAAATAGCCCGAATATTATGTGCGGTTGAAAGTTAACGAGGATGATTTGGTTGAGGGTAATATAGTCATTTCCCTGCCCATTTAATACACTGCCGCACGTTTTCCCCCCTGCACCTGCGATTCCTGCAGCGTGTCAGGCGGAAATACTTCTGCTTTGCGTTCTTCTTGTTTGCTTTTTGTTTTTTTGTTTTGTTTTTTTTATTTTTTTAACCGCATTAGTAGTACGTTTATCTTTTTTTTTCTTTCTTTTCTTTTTATCCTTTGTCTTTTTCAGCTTGTTTTTTAAAAAATTCGAAATTATAATAAATATTACAAATAAATAATATTATTTTACATTTTATTTCTTCACTCATCCCAATAAAAATAATCTACAAATAACTTTAAAAATCATCATTACTTTTTTTACACCTCAACAAATTCTACACAAACACCAATACAATTTTAATATCACCTAAAAATTCTCAAAACACTTCAAATCCTAAAAATTTCATCAAAACCAACATTACCTAGAACTAGAATCAGCACAAAGATATTCTTTGGATAGGTAAATTTGGAGCTAGCTTTTCACTGAAATAACATTAGGAGAAATAAACAAGCTAAAATGACTCTCGTTAATTATAGATACCTTCTTTTCACTTGAAAGAAGGGGACAGGGGGGAAACTGAATCCCACAAAATATGGAAGATTGTATAATTGCTTTTCGTCTTGGCCAGTAAAGCCAAAAGTTATCAAACCTTTGACCCAATAAAAGGCTATCTATTCTAGGCTAAAACAAAGGGTCGCATTTTCTTTCTTTCACATTTGAAATTTTGATATATATATATATATATATATGAGAACTTGTCTAAAAATGGAAACTAAGCAGAGAATAAATATAAATGTTACCTACAAGAACAGGAAAAATAAATAAATAAGATAGGTAAATATGCCGCCCGCTCTATACTTCCCACATTACAACAATCGCTTATTTTTCTTCCGATCCTTTTCATCTCTTTGCTTATAAACTTTTAGAATTAAAAAAGGAAGAAAAAAAAAACGAGAACCAAAAAGCAAGATCAGAGGTTTTAGCCTAGCCATAAAAACATTAATCGGAATTATTACAGTACATCGCCGGAAAATGACAAAAAGCCCATTAATTAGATAAGGTACTAAACTACAGGACCCGTAGGGACGAGATGGCAATTCTCCAATGTCTTATTCCACGAATGTACACAACAGAAAGAGGAAAAAAAAGGACAATAATGTAAAATATATTCCGAATTAATATATATAGTCTTGTCAATACGGATCGAAGCATGCAATTTCTTGCTTAAGTCCATTCGCACAAATAGTTGCCAATTATAGCTCTAGTTCTATCTCTTCTATATATTCAGTGAAAAAGTTGTTTCTTACTTACCATAATCCTCATTTGAACTTGTATTTTCTAATATTCCATCCTCTTTCTAATTAGAACAAACGAGTGGGAACACATATAATTAAGTATCACCTAGCTAGCTAGCTAGTAAGAGTATGGTTAATAATATCTCTGGAGCCGACCTTAATTCTTGGCTGATTATCAAACCCCCACTCTCCTATCCATACAGATCACATAAGTTGAGCCGCAAAATAAGCAATCTCGCTGTTTTCAGATACATGAATCAGTGCATTAATGCAGAATCTTCACTGAGTGGTCGAAGAAAGCCCAATGTGTATATATAGTACTATTGTCCCATGCATTCCCGCATGAATTTATAAGAAACATATCTACCCATGAAAGCTGCGCATCTGGGATCGTCATATATTTATCAGCTATAATGTTGTCTTCATTACCAACAAGCTTTTGGGTATCTCTAGGCACTGGACTTTTGTACATAGGAAGTCTAGGTCCCTTCGCAGTACTGTTGGTTGAAAAAATCCTCACGCCAGAAGCGAGAATAAACCCTGTTCGTAGAATTTCCTGTGCAGGACGCGTCTCTTATTAGGAGCTACAAACTTAATTAACGAATGCAGATAATGGAAGCTAAACAAAGTGTTTGATATAAATAACGCACAGGTTCATATATACGTACCTTTTTCATCACTATCGATCGAGTCCTTAGGTCATGTAACCTATTAAGCAATATCATGCAATATATCTAGCGCAGCGCTAGCTATTAATTAAGTCTGATCTTTCTTATCAACAAGATGATCCAATTACTGATCTATTTCCCGAACAAAATTTATTGGTTGGAGGAAATTTAACGCCTAATTTCACATGCTCCAGGAATAATATCTTACAGTACTACACCTACGTCATTTTGGCAGTAAGCATTTAACGTACGTACACCATGAAAGCAAAGTTGTAACAGAAATGGGCACGTCGTGTTCTCGTTGCTGGTACGATCTTTAATTATACGGATTTCAGATAGTTAATGTAACCCCTGAATGGCTGAATCTTACTAATATCTACAAAAGATAAGGAATGGCTGAATCTTACTAATATCTACAAAAGATAAGGACACTTTTTCTAATTTTGTCGTCATTTTTCGTGTAACGTACCCTAGTCCGGCCCATTGTCTATCGGTTATCGATCTCAAGGCAGGCTCTCTCTAAGG